>JAOBBB020368963.1:0-10083 GCA_025331005.2 Zoanthus gigantus
TGTAGTAATATCAAAATGCGTTCTTTCTTTGTTGTTGTGTTCAAATTTTCTGTTTAGCGTTAATTTAATTACTTTGTCAACTATGGAGATGGGATTCGCGTTAATATAATTACATTTTAAAAGTCCAAGAAGCAATTCGCGTTAATTAGATGTCGCGTTAATTTATGTCGCGTTAATAAAGTGCATCGTTAATTTCCTATAATAAGGTATTTTCTTGGGAATGGGGGTTCGCTTTCATAGTAATTGTTGTATGCTGTGCATGCAACTTTTGTGCCTTGTTTTTGTGGTATGTTTGCGTACCGGCTAGTAACATCCATTGTTACTATTAGTGTGTTTTTGGCGAAGTGTCGTCGTTCTACGAAGTTAATGAAGTCGGTTGTGTCTTTGATGTACGATTTTTGTGATTGTGCAACCAACTGCAGAAATTTGTCCAAAAATGCTACACTGCACCATTGAAGACATATAACCTGAAGTCAAAAATCGGAAAATCATCGCTTTTCCTTTATTGGTCAGTGATTAAAATTCTCGAGAACAAACAAAGTGTTTAACACTTTCTTCTTTTATAGCATAGCATTAATGAACAGACTAACGGATATAATAAAACCGAGATACTATGTCGTGTTAGTTGGATTTAACTCATAGACAACACAGCATCAAGGGATGGACTGCAATCACAATGACATTTAGATACTATCTCGTGTTATTTGATTTAATACATAATCAGGATAGCATCAAGGGACGTCAAACTACAGTCACAAGGATACTTAAATACTATTTCGTGCTACTTTCAATTTAATACACAGTCAGCAAAGCATCAAGGGACAGACTGCTTTCAACAGTGATACCTAGATGCTATTTAAGGCTTAGTTACTGGATATGAATGGTTTGTTTACAAATACAGCCAGGCACTGGTAATGTAATAAACGAGAAAATTTTAACAATTGTCCATTCCGGAATTGCGCAGGGAACTGGGGCGAATTCCAAATTTTAACCAATTGATAAATTGACATCACCACATGAAAGATCATGTTCAGAGTTATCATTTGACTAAGTTTGATGCTTTTGGGGTAAACAGAGACGAAGTTATAGACCTTGAAACATGGTTAAAATCCATACAAACTTCTGTAATGATGAGATAGCGTCCCCCAAATCGCAATTCCGGAATGGCCAATTAAAAACAATTTCGAGTTCATTATATTGTCAGCAAGGTTAACGTTCATAACTGCACGGTCTTGCCGGTTATTAACAGATAAACCGAAATCAAGTGATCGATTTTGACCAATTGCAGGCGCGGATTTTTTACAGTGAACGAAGGTTGCTTATTAAGCTGTGTTAGTGTTAATACATAGTCAACAAAGAATTAAGAGAAAGACTGCAGTCCACAAGAATAATTAAATAGTAATTCTTCTTAGTTTGTTTTTGGTGAACCATCATCTATTAATCAAAGAAAATTATTTTTTAAAGGCCAGTTAGAATATGACCTACAAAGGTTAGCCCATATTGTACAATCTGTCTGACAACGTGGTCGTAAAACAGCTAAGTAAACTTTCATCAAAACCAGAATCGTGTTTCAACCTGGTCACATGCCCTTTATGCGACACAAAATTAATACTTTACTGTGGTAATCAAATGGTCTTTCCGTGCAATTCGGGATTAATTAGCACGAGTAGATGTTTTAAAGACTAACATATTCGCAATCTTTTAAAGATTAACATACATATATATTCGCTTGTGCAAGGTGTTCTGAACAAACCATTTGATTACTATGCATTCAGGAAAGAATTGGCAACACGTACGAGAGACATGACAGGAGGTGAAGTTGAACAACATACAATCTGCGCATGAACACTTTTAAATGTTCCATAAAAATGCATATAATCATCTTGAAAAGAATCTTCAACAAACCGAATTTCACAGTTGTAGTAGGCAAAAGTGTGTTTTAAAAATAATCAAATTACGCAATAATCAAATCACGCAATTTGAGCTTTTTAAAGCACACAAGTGCAAATTAATTTCATATTGAACGAGTAAAAGGTTTAATTACACGTTATCATATACTGAAAAAATTATAAAAAATGGCGGTGAAAAACAAAACTTTACATTGACAATTCATGCATGCACGGACAATTCATGCCTCCATCATTGTCATAGAAACTGCATTTTGATTGGCTTGTTAGCTTGGGACAATCCATGCGTGCACGGACAATTCATGCCTCCATCGTTGTCATAGAAACTTCTGCATTTTGATTGGCTTATTAGCTTTGAGATTGTAATTGCACAAAATTACAATTTTCTGCACACCACGGAAGTAATACACTTATTTTATGATCTTTTTTGTGTATTTTGGTGACTATCTGTCAAAAGAGAAAACAATTCTGGTGGTAAATTCAGTTAAGAGAGACCGTTGGAAATCCAGTGCGAATGACGTAGCTTTGAACTGTTTCAATTGGCGCTCTGCGATATTACCGTCCCTGTAATCTAACGGTGATTTAGTTCCAAAGAGTGTATATGACTTTTTAACGGTTTGCCACCCAGACGTATTTAAGAATCTCAATATTTTCTTAGAAACTGCATGTATAGAGTTAAAAAGTTTAATTACTTCGTCGACTTAATATACTTTCTCAAGTTTTTAGCTCAAATCATTTTTACCTGAATTCAATTGATACCTAAAATTGGATGTAAATAAAGTAAGATTGTAAACAAGTACGTCATCAAGGATTCCCCAATTAGAACAACAGGAGTTGATCACGCTATAGAAGTGAAAATATCTAATATACACATTAACTG
The DNA here is from genome assembly GCA_025331005.2 of Zoanthus gigantus. Taxonomy (NCBI): domain Eukaryota; kingdom Metazoa; phylum Cnidaria; class Anthozoa; order Zoantharia; family Zoanthidae; genus Zoanthus; species Zoanthus gigantus. The sequence continues at coordinate 2,788 of JAOBBB020368963.1, forward strand.
TCAATATTTGATCCGTGTTCAATCAGGGTGAACGTGGCCCATTAGGTCCTGCAGGACCTCCAGGAACACAAGGACCTCAGGTAGGTATAGAGTTCCTAAATGCGACTTATACTCTGTACGAGAAATATTGCAGAAAACTAACTGATTAGCCTAGTTGGTAAGGTACCAGTCTACCGTCCGGGAGGCTCGGGTTCGATTCCCGGCCGGACCAACACTCGAAGTCTTAAAATAATTGAGAAGAAGGTGCTGCTTTTGCTTTTAAACTATACGCAAATGGTTAGACCTTCGCGTCTCATTCGGATAAGGACGTTAAACTAAGTCCCAGTCTCTCGACACTCTATCGGGGAACTTAAAAGAACTCACGCACTTGTCGAAAAGAGCAGGGTAGTGATCCCGGTGTTGTGGTCTGTTTTCTTCACCGAGGGTATTTACGGTTGTTTCAAATATATAGTTTTATATGAGCCGCTGTTGCGGACTATCTAAGCTCTGTATTTATTTGCAAAACGCTTAGAGCTTTAAGAATAAGCGCTAGTTAAAAATCGTTATATTATTGTTATATTATTAAACCTTAGATGCGGAAATTGAATTCACGAATTTCGGACTTTGTAAACATTTCTATTGATACATGTTTTCATTCAAGCCTTAGTACTGGAAATCAGCTCAAGAAAATGTAATACCTAATCACCGGTACAGATCTAGAGGTTTTGCATGATCACGTGACTCAAAAAACATTCCTTAAAATATTTGACATTTTGACTCTGTTACAGTATATCATCTAAGGGACCGCTTTCATTAACTGGTTTTTAGCAACTGCATGCTGAAAACGATATTTGCTTGAAATGATGAGTTATGCAAAAACAATTCTACCAATTTGCATATTTTGGATTCTTGTTCATAATTTGTAAGCTCTTTGCAAATTCCATGGTTATATTTTAGAAAATATCTTATATTTAAAGGTTTATCAGAAAAGAAACTTCAAAACGACTGGTTGACTCCCCACACTTTCTAAAATCTAGTTAGCTGTTAAAGGCGGCCATCTTGTTGGGCAACCTCCTGCTCACTGTCATGGCCGCTTCATGTTTCATCCTAAAATATTTTGAAAAATGTTAAAAATTTTGGCTATTCAAATACAAACTCTCAAAAAGCCGAACAATTTTATCGGTTCACAGAATCAGATTTTGAATATCCCGAAAAATCATGGCAGCTAAACCAAATTATGCAAATGAGATCCAAAAATTTTTTTTTTTTTTTTTTTTTTTTTTGCATATTGCAACAAAAACAACCAAACATTATTTTAAAAATACAGTTGCTTAAAAAAATGTAACGACCCCAGTTTCTTAAAAGAAAAAAGGGTCAGTAACAGAAGTAGTGTCAAAAGTGTCACGAGTCACGTGGAATTTGGAATTTATGATGAACATTTCGGATGATCTTATACAAAGTTATCTGATAGGCCAAGCATCAAGGAATATTATAGCTTGCAACTCGCTGTGACCACAAACTTTTTTCTATGCTTAAAAATGTTGCAAATACAACAATTCGAGACTCTCATTTTTCTCAAATGTCTTGAAGCTACCAGTGTATATTATTTGCAGGGTCCTTCTGGTCCGCTCGGTGATCGAGGCTTGAAAGGAAACCGCGGGGAACAGGTTTGATTTTGCTTCCGTTCTACGCCAAATACTTCTAATTAATCCTCCTACGAGAAAGGCTGCCTCTTCATGACATATATACACAAACCAACATTTATCCCTCGTTAAGATAGCAAAAATGAAATTGATTAGCACAATCTGTTAGACTTACATTTAAACCAACAATCTGATAATCAGTACAGTCATTACAAGTGACAGTAATCAGAAAGACGGGCAGAATGTAACAACGTCTTACGTAACAAACTGTACCTTACATACATAACAGATTCGATCGAGAATTTTATTGTCTAACGACATTCCTTGCACGGCTACAGTGTGCTGTTAGTTGTTAGTCCCACGTCTACCCTTGGCTGGCTTGGTGAAAAATAATACTTTTAACAATGAAGCTTCTAACTGAAACCATAAAAAAATTTTTTTAAGCCTCTAGTATGAATAATTATTCTTTTATGGTCGTTGTTTAAATTTGGCAACAAGCTTTGTTTTGTAGCTTCACTTTACTAAAATGCCTATATTATCAATTTTCTTACAAGTATTGTTGTAAAAGTGTCTCCGAAGTTTCTTTAGTTTAATATACTACCAGAATTAATCTGGTTCAGAAAAGACGTTACAAAAGTTTCTCTCTTCTTGACGCTTTTTTTTTTCTTTATATATTTTGTATTTAGTTACTTGTGTTTACCATCCTTACTGATCAACATGTAATATGAATTGCTAGCACCAAACTCTAGTTATCCTTCTTGGTTATTTTAGGTGCCAGTACCTACCAAATTTTACCTATCGTTAAATTGTATTTTATATTTCTTTTGATTTTGTTGGTTAATAAAAAAATTGATTGATGGTGCATGTTAAGTTTGTCATGTTTGAAACTTTTTTTCTAACATTTTTTTATATTTGTTGTTTCAGGGAGCCGATGGTGCTCAGGTAATTATTGAATTAAGCAACTTACAGTCAAACCGGATGTCCTTTTGATGACAACTTTGCAAACTTCCGTCGCAACATTGTTACTTTGTTTGACAGTTTCAGCAGAGCAAGTTGCAACCAGCACGAGCAAGTTTCAAGTTTTACTTAATGTGCAAATTGCGAATTTTGTATTTTCCTCGGCTTACATAACAGCAATCATAATAATTCGATTGAGAAAAGGGAACGAATAATTGCCTTGTGTTCGTTTGGTGTAAAACAGATACAATCTGCAGAAGTTGTGGAATCGTCGTCACAAACAGTATCCAATTTTGTGAGCAAGTGAACTGCGCAACTTGCTCGAGCAGGTTTTAACTTGCTCTGCTCAAACTGTCAATCAAAATAATGTTAAGATTGACGTTTAAGTTGTCATCAAGAAGAGATCCGGTTTTACTGTATTAACTACCAATAACATTTGGATTTTTGTTTATATAAACTGTGATAACAGCGTGGCATACTCCATCTGTGCCCGTTTACTCGATTAAAACAGTTGTTTGTTTCATTAACCTAAAAGTTTTTCACTTGACTCATTTATTAAATCGTTTACTAAACGTTTTCACACAGGGTCCACCTGGACCACCCGGTCCCCCAGGAATATCGGTGAGTGCAATCCACTATTTCAATTCTCAAATGATTTTTCTAAGGTCAGTATGTACCATTACAGATCTTATAGGGAATGTACTAACATGACTTGTGTAAATATAAGGTATTTCATTGTTTACTTTATCTGCAATTTCCAAATGTGAGGACTCTGTTTATATCCTGTCTTATGAATTAGTTAATTATTGTTTTACTAATAAGGTTGCATTCATTATGTATACTACAGGGGGTAGAGGATTTTGAGGGGGGATCTCAAAATTTAGGAATTGGAAAAGAGGGGATGTCAAGTTTTTCCATAACACGAAGGGGGGTTGCATATTTTTATGGAGGTATTATATATATTTAAGACAAGTCTGTGCAGGCTTTTCAGTTCATGCTGTACTTTATGTCATAAGACCCTTTTTACAGCCCTGAAAGGGTGCAAATAGTTGTTCCTGCATTCATTTCAAATACTGTAATTTAATAGCAAGCAACCTAGATGAAAGTAAAACTTTTGATCCCAGTTGAGAAAGCCACACATCCCCACTTGGAATCTCAGATTTAAGCTGGGATCCAACCTGGGTTTTCGTTTAGGTCAGAGATAACACCTGGGGTATCTAATAATCCAATCTGGGACCCATCTTCCCGTTGGACATATTCCGCGGCAATTCGGATTTATCGACGGCATTACAAGGATGTCTTCCACACTACTATTCAAGCTGATAACACAAATCGTGAAGTCGACGATTACTTGCCACGAGCGCAATTGAAGAAGCAATTTTATGATGGTAGTATATCTTTAGATAAACCAGAAAACATCGAAGAGTTTTGTAAGAAATACATCGTTGAAGAAAATTACGTTAGAGAGTATGTCAATCATCTTTTGACTCTGCAACGATCTAATGACATTTGCCAAAACCAACAAAAAAATGACCTACGGACTCGACAAGCAAAACAGTATAATGACTATGATTGGAATGGACTAGCTTCTTCCTATGAAAAGTTGAATAAACTCTACACTGACGAACTTGGGAAATATTTGAAGGAAATAAAAAAAGACAAGATTATGCTTATCATGAGACACGTTAATCGTTCTGAAGAAGATAACATTGCTCGTCAATGTGACGATGATTATGAGGATGAAGATTACGACAATGACGAGGAGGGTGATGACGGCGGAGATGATGAAGTAGTGACTGTTGTGGAAACCAACGATGAAGAGGAATTTGACGATGTTCCTGTTTCTGGTACATGTACACGATCGGGTAGGCAATCTATTCCGAGTTCTAGGTACCTGTCATAAACTGACTGGCATAGATACGATACCAGAAATCACAACACTACTTTTGCACAATGCTCTCGATTTTATGGTTATAAAATACGCATGTATTGAAAGCCAAGATTTTAAACTCTACATCGGATATTATGGGTACAAAGAATTCAAAATGTTGCCTTGGGCATAGAAGCGTTTTAAATTATACGGAACACAATAAAATGTTTTGCCAAAAGCGAAGTGAGTACAGATGTAAGAAGCCCCATAAAATTTGCGTTATAGGACATATACTGCCTATTCTGTTTATTAAAAGGAACAGTGAAAGTCTGCGTGTGTATGTGCATGTGGTTTTTTTTTTCGTTTGTTTGTTTGTTTGTTTGTTTTTATTTTTTTTTTTTTTTGGGGGGGGGCATGTTTTTTTTCCTTTTGTTCAAGTGGGGATATTCGTGACTTGGGAGGATATGAAAATTCGGCATTGTCTAAAAAAAATCCTCTTTCCCACTCCCTCCCCTCCCTCCCTGTAGTATACATAATGAATACAGCCTAAGCAACCTTCATTCACTGTACAAAATCCGCGCCTGCAATTGGTCAAAATAGATCACGTGATTTTTGTATATCTGTCACTAACCGCCAAGACCGTGCGGTTATGAACGTTAACCTTTGTTTCTTGATTTAATCATGGCCGAGTCTTCAATAAATTCAAACCACTGATTATATGAATCAAAATGCTTTTACTCCGGCGAAAGTTGTCCTTTATCAGAGTATACGCTCAAGTTATTTAAGTTGGCGGGCTTTTTGGCGCACGTCCAGCAATTATCCCGTCTTTTAGGCAATTATGAAGTTTGGGTCTTTTGTGAAACAGTTTGCGACATTTTTGATCAGTTTTTCTGTTTAATATTTTAAAATGGAATTCAACCTTTGCCAGATTTACTGAATTACTGATTTACTGATTGACAATTATTGAAATTGGTTTGTTTTATGGTGGCGAACACTTGGAAGCGAAAATATGCAGATTCCTGACTTTTTTTGATAAGATCACTATTTCAAGTCTGAAATAGCAAACAGCTTTAATTGCAACTAGTAATTCCGTGTTTCTCTGGCGTTATAACAAGCATTATTCAAAACTTAAAACAGCCAATTTCATTTATGTTGTGAGAATCTATTACTTCAAACCTCTTATTAAATCCCTTGGTGAAACATGCCACATGTCAACTCCATTTCTCACAGACCGGTTCACAAATGCTAGAGGATTGATTTGTTGTTCCCTTAACGTATAACGCCAAGTACAAGTCAAAAACAGTAATTGCGGTGATAAAGTCAGATTTTGACAAGAAAAAAAATTCGAGGCTGGGTATATTGGGAATAGAAATAATAAGAAATAAGATTTTTGACACAATACGCTTTCTGTTTTATCCCCTTTGCGTTGGAATAGAGTGGTGGTGGTGAGTGGCTTACAGGAGAAGGGAACTTGTTATATATTGATTTATAAAGCCAGTCAAAAAAAATAGCTTACAATGTTCTTAGTAATATACATACGACACATTTCGAACAACTGGTTCATCGTCAGAGAGCGGGGAAACTCTGATGTGTCTAAGAGGAAATAATAACAGAACAAATACTGGAAAAATCAGATGCCCCGAGCGGGAATCGAACCCACGATTCACCGATTTCATGACTGGTGCTCTACAACTGAGCTACCGAGGTAACTACAGTCCGAGAGGTCTGGGGGCAAATGCTTGGAAATCAGCATTTAAAAATCAGCCCTTCCCACTGTAGTTGCCTCGGTAGCTCAGTGGTAGAGCACCAGTCATGAAATCGTTGAATCGTGGGTCCGATTCCCACTCAGGGCGTCTGATATTTCCAGTATTTGTTCTGTTATTATTTCCTCTTAGACACATCAGAGTTTCTCTCTCTGACGAACAACCAATGTTCCTATGTACCTACCAGCATGGTCAAACCCAAACGACCCAGCAAGACCTCTCAAAATATTCTCAAATTTGTCGGGTATTTTATGATTTGACCCTTATCCTTCAGTTTTAAAAAAAATAAAAAAATACTTACCAAAACATAGCCTTACATAACATATCACATTAAATAATGCATCACTTTTATGTCTTAACATAAGATGTCTCGCTTGGCGTGGTATAACGATGTGGTTAAAATTATTTTAGTAATGACTTTTTTGTTTTAAAGTAACAGTGTTATTTCTTCTGCCTTCTGCAGTATCGAGCTTCATCAGGCGGCAGAAGTGTAAGTACTAGGAAGATTATTATTACCTGTTGTGATAAATTGTGATTTTGTGACAATAAAAGATAAAACATACGGTTACTTCATCTCCACATACTTAAAACAGTCTTACAGAAAACAATAGCGGAGAATCTCACTAGAAAGCAAAGCTTCTCTTGTTTAAAATCTTTTTGAAAGTTCTATATACCCCACATACAACTCTACACTTGTTGTCATTTTTATCTTAAATGTGCACAAACAAACTAGTTATATGAACTGAATTATAACTTTTACTAGCAGAGGGAGGGGCTTCAATGGAGAGTAGGAGCGGTTTTAGTTGAGGGATCGGAAGGCCAGCGCTGCTATAGAGGATTTTTATAATGTCAATAATTGTTAATAATATATAAGTTAAAATTCGAACTCGAAAAATTCGAGTTCGAACTTGAGCCGGCCGGGTGATATGGTTTCAAAAATATATTGCTGATGGATCCAAGAGTATAACCGATAACGTGGTTTTAACGTGCGAAGAAGGGTTTCTTTTGTTTGAGGACTTAGCTGTGGTTTCTCTCCTCCCTTGCATACTAATCCCCATTCCCCTGTTCAAACATGATCACTTAC
>JAOBBB020368974.1:0-18878 GCA_025331005.2 Zoanthus gigantus
GAGCTAACCTGCGATGGATTAGTGTCCCGTCCAGGGGGAGTCAAAGACTTTCATCCGCTTAACACTACAGAAACCGGAGATAAGCGCCGGATCCATGGGTCACATGGCTCTTAAACCATATTTATCAGTCATATTTGTACTTTCTAAACTTCGAATGTTTCTACCTGTTGTCGACCTGACCTTGTTGGAAGCTCAAGCACAAGTGACAAAATGACCGTAAACTAAACTAAACTCACACTGGAAGCTGTAGAAATTAAATATAATGAATAAATTGAATTACATGAATAAATTGATACGCATGATACTATGAGATCCTTCCTCAGTGAAACAGTTCCAATGTTCAATAAGTTCATAACATATGACTCAAGTGATCATACCCAATGTTCAACTAATTTCTAGATTAATAATGATATCTATTAGTGTTCACACTACTGTTCATACCCAAAGTGTAACACTATTAAACTAACATATGGGTATCAATGTGGTAATAAGAATGATTAGTGTTTATACTAGTTATCCCTATTTTGTAAGCAATTACATTATCTACAATTTAGTCGTTTTGGAGCTTTAAAAGGTTTATATCCAGCCTGATATGGTTGATTGGAAACGGTACTTGTTGCTGTGTTTCTCTCTGTTGCACAACTGTTGTCTTGACAGTCTTCCCGTTTCTTTTGCGAACCACGGTTTTAGTTTTTGAAGCAATGTGATAATCCATAGACATAAGTGGTTAGACAACCTTGTACTTGAACTAACATTTTCTTTCATGTTTAGGTCTGTCGTCATGTTTCATGCCATCAACACTACATCCTTTAGCGTTATAGGTTTTGATGGCGTCATAAGGTATGAACAATGTGAAGAGTAAATTTTCTAAAACCAACCAAACCAATAATAATAATAATAATAATTATAATAATAATAATAATAATGACTTTATTTAGGTGTCAAGTCATATATATTTAGCCGGCCAAAGGCCTACTAATTGGGGATACCATCTTTACCACTCTAAGGTGGACGGAGACTTTTCACATGACAGACACAAAACATACACACAGATATGGCTCCGAGGGCCTACGGTTTAACGTCGTTTTCCGAGAAGACGCGAAGGTCTAACTATTTGCAGATGTTAGAGCAAAGGCAGCACCTTCTCCTCAATTATTTTAAGACCCTGAGTGTTGTACCGGCCGGGAATCGAACCCGAACCACCCGCATGATAGACTGGCGCCTTACCAACTAGGCTAACTAAGCGGCGGAAATTTTTTCTTAAAAGAATGAAATATGATCAAGACAGCTACATTTCGCGTCTGAAGCTCTGTGCATGCAAGATCAGAAGTATCAGTTTAATACTGTAATTACAAATAGGATGAAGAAAAATGTGGCTTGGGACTGAAATAGGATAAGAGTCTGACGGCATAATCAGCACAATTCCGTTTGAATTTGGGCCAGTGCACAACCTTTTGGGTGACGAACCAGCATATAATTTACAATTTGTAATGCCGTCAATAAAGGAAATTATTAATCCATTACTATTCCTGCCCCAGTTTCTAACAGTGTTAAAAGATTCATGCCCCGAATTTTAAAAGTGCTTACGAAAACGGTTCTCCTTAAATAAGAATACGAGACCGAGTTTATGGATACTTTGAAATACATAGTAAGATGCATTTATGTTTTCTTTAAAAGGATTGAAAGGGAGGGAGATTAGGCCATTATACGATTATTTTTTGTCACTACCTTCGGACCGGTCATTAAAATGTAAGCTGTTATGATTTGGGTCACATGGCCTATACTAATTATGATAATTATGAAAGATGACTGGTCAAAAGCAACCAATGTACTGTTACCTTCAGTGCCCTGCATGTCCGATGTCCAAAGTGTAAGATTGTCCCTCAGTAGTTGCATTATAAGTGTACTATCCTTGTAACAGTCCTCAGTCAGATTGTCTAGTTCCGTGATAGCATCGTCAAAAGCTGCCTTGGCAAGTCGGCATGCTCGCTCGGGTGAATTCAGAATCTCGTAATAAAACACAGAAAAGTTTAGTGCCAATCCAAGACGAATAGGGTTTGTCGGTTCGAGATGGGTCGTCGACACATCGGTGGCGTCCTTGTACGCCTGTAAGGCGTGCTCAGCTGCCGCTTTCCGCTGATTTCCTTCACAAAACTCCGCCTGGTATCTATGATAATCTCCTTTCCTGTGTAGGGGTTGGCAAATATCTTAGTAATAGCTCGAAAATAGTGACAAGAAATAATATTCCTTACTTAATCCTATTTTATAACGAGGGTACATAAGGACAAAAAAAAACAATATTAACGAGAATCAAAAGGTGGATCCCTCTAAGAGTTATTGCCTCATAGGAGCTGGTGCTTATCTCTGGTTCCTGTTCCGAGAGTGGATGGAACTTAGAATTGGACAAAAATGTATGATCGTCATGGTTGGTTATGACCTTTGTCCGATTGTCCGACAAAAGCTGAATTACGTTCAGAAACGTGAACCTAGCATAATTTGTCAACAGGATAACAAGTTTTAATTACCTTAAAAAAGTTGGTTTTAAATAAAAAAAAGTAGAACTGATATTATATAATACAGTTAAAACTTGGTTTAACGAAGTACCATTCAACTGGAAAATTTTGTTCGTTTTATCGAGAATTCGTTAAAAAAATCTCTACTTTGTACTGTAAAACAATCTGCATATTTGTAACGGTGTATCTCGCAGCCACATTAAACAGTTTTGTGAATATTAATGGTATTTAATATGCAAACATCGTTCAATGTAAAAAATCCGCGCAGGCGATTGGCCAAAATCGATTGTGTTTTGTTTTTATCTGTCGACACGACAATGATTTAATTCTGTTTAACCCTTCGCTTGAAAATGGCCAGGTCTTCAATAAATCCAAATCCCTGAGTATATGAATAAAAATGATTTTTTGAGCTCATACACTCCTGCGAAAGTTTTCATTTATCAGAGTAAACACTCAAGTGATTTGGCGGGCTTTTTGACGCGCGTCCAGAAAATTTCCCGCCTTTTAATTAAGTTTGAAGTTTGGGTCTCTTTTGCAGCACTTTGCGAAGTTTGTGTTCGGTTCTTCTGTTTGATATTTTAAAGTGGAATTCAACTCTTTGCCAAATTTACTGAATACCGGATTTACAATCAACAATCATTGAAATTGTTTTGTTTTATGGTGGCGAACACTTGGAAGGAAAACTATGCAGATTCCTGACTTCTATTGACAAGATATGGATGTATACTTAATCAAGGAGCCTCCTGTCTTGCCGACGTGTGATAACACTTCAAATACTGGTTGACTTCTTCTAATCCATCATCAAATTAATAAATATACTTTCCGAAGGACTGCTGATGAATTCTAAATCAAGGTAATTTGTTAAATCTTTTTTACGGTTCAAGTTTCAGCTGTTAAGAAATTTCATTGAATGCTTCGCTATTTGCTCCTGAAATTATCTTGTTCGCATTAATTTCTATAAGTTATATTGTTTAATCTTTCTTCATGTACAACTTTTTGTGATTTCTATTTTATTCTATTTGAACCACGCCAGTTATAATTATTTACTTATTTCATTTAAAGATTCTTATTATTTGTTCAAACTCTTGCTTCGAGTTCGGAAAGTCATGTATTACGCCTTGCAATGGAGTGAACATAAAATATTAAAGGGGTTATAGACTTTCAATTCAGACAATTCTATCAGGACTTAGCGACTACGTGTATTGTCCATCAGTGCCCGTTACTCCCAAGGTGGACCTACCAATGTAGGTCTCTTTAAACCTCAGTCACCACATGTCAAGTGTGGGACCTTTGGCTGGGATGTAAGCAAGACGTAGTTGCGTGAAGAGAATACCCTTCCAGCACACTGTTGAGAGGAAATGGTTTTAGTGCCCAGTCCAGGTCATCGACAGATACCCATGGGCCCATTTCCCCCTTCATCCAAGTGTGCATCTTGCCTTATGTCAAGAGAAGGTTCTGGAGTTCAGTCCTGTGCCCTTTAATAACAGAAACTGCCTACGTAACCTCTACAATAGTTTTATAACGCCATTATTCAAGTTAATGGTGGCATATACCTGGTGGTAAACCATTTAAGTTCCAATGTAGACTGCCGAGCAAAAAAAATGCATACGTTGACATATCTTTCATAAATGGCGGCAAATGTTAATATTTTTTGTCTGCATTCAAAATAGCAAGACTCGCCTAGTTTAGGGTAACATTCAGACCTATTATATTAATGGCAGCCATTTTGATGTTATTTTTCTGCACTCAAATTAGCCCCACTCGCCGAATTTGAGGTTACATATTCTTTTGATTTTTATATTTCAAGAACGAGGCAAGTGGGCTAATTTGCAGACAAAAGAAAACTAAAATTGCCGCCGTTTGCGAAATAGTTTTATGGTCACCTTCTAGAGAACCTTTTGTTGCTGCGTATCACACTATTGGAGTATCACACAGCCAGTATAAATAAGGTGACACTGAGCCTTCAAACTGAAATAAAAGTAAAGAAAAACTTGATCTTGAATCATCTGTGCTAAAATGATTGTGCCTACCTGAGGAACTAAATTGACTTCAAGCCATCTTTCACAGAGTTCCATTATCGAGTTTTGTCGATACTAAAAATTAAAACAATTTTCTGTCAGATAATGCATGGTTCTTCGTTTTACCTCTGGAGTTAACATACTCCAACATATAGATATCAAAAGGTTCTGCAATAGAAACTACTGACTTGAGAAGCAAAAATTTTTTGAAAACATAAAGCAAAAACATTCTTTTCTATAAAACAACATTCAAATGCGTGAAAATATCGAGCAAACACGTATACTTCTTGGAGACAACATTCTAATATGTGCAATTCATGGAAACATCAAAAAACAAGTGCATTTTCTGGAAACATTAAAATAAGAGCAGTACTTTCTTCAAATAAGTATATAAAATTCTCAATAACCATTTAAAGACATTCGATTATTCAAATACTTAATTTCGTGGAGAACGAACGCGTACATTCTCCAAAAACCCTTCATACAGGTCAGGTTGTAGCTCTAAACAGGGTTCACGCCTCCCACCACCGTGACCCACGTTCGATTCCGGCCCGGGCCATATGTGGGGTGAGTTATTGGTCGACCTCAATCTAATTCCAAGGGTTTTTCTTCAGGCACTCAGGTTCTCTTATCTGCACAAAATCACCCACAGCTAGTACCAACTGGCTGTGGTGTACTGCTCCAAGGTCATGCATGGATTGTATAACGGCTGCCAAGAGCGACTTTATACGCTTTCAGGTCGACCTCGTAGAACCGAGAATGCAATAAGGGCGACTAGCACACAGCTGTTAATGGTTGATACATATACTGGTAGAACAGTGGATAGGAGAAACATACCTTTTTTGCGGCAGCATGATAGGCACAGACGGACCAGGCTGCTACGGATCCAAGCATCATGTTGATACAACTGCACAAAACATAAAAATAACATAGGTTTGACTTCCTATTGCAAGAAGATGCTTTTGATATAAAAAGCGTCAAAAATGAAAGATTTGTCTTACGTTGTTCATACAAGAGCTGTAAAACAACCAAATACCCAATCTACTACCATTAAAATTACAACAAAATGAGCAAATTGTTGATATTTACACCATGTTTTGGAGTCATCTCGACTCCATTACCAAGCAAATAAAATATATCTTGAGCTTTTTTTTTTCAATTTCGATATACATTTGCTTCCCTACCATGACCAAACATTTCTTAAACTTATAAAATCCCCGCCCCTTGTACGCACTCTCCTCCCACGTGGGATCAACATTGATAGTGCAAATATAAGAAGAATTAACGTGCACTTGATGTTTCGAGCGTTAGGCCTTCTTCAGGGCAACTCCACTTGCTTTGATGATAGTTTACCATTGATATTTTACTTTTTGTCTACTAACAGCTTCTTAAGGGAAAGCTTTCCCAATGTTTATTTCGAATCATTTCTTATTCCCAAGGACTGATTTTTACCTCTTTGATTCAAACTCTAAGGACAAAGCTGAGCTACAAATATCAGAAGGTGTCAGGTGGCAATGAAGTTTTACTCCTATTCACAATGTGGATTGCTCAATCTGCCAGTCACATGAAACACCATCTCATTGCTTAGCCTATTTTCTACTGAATGAACTAACGAGATCCACCTTCACAAGGGTCACATCACCTTCATCGATCCTCAAAAAAAATATTCTCAAATCTCAAAAACAAAACCACTGACAGTCACTGACAATATAGTGTATATATTCAATATATTTATTTTGAGCCCCGGCAATTTTGGGTTATTTTCTCTTTTCCCGGAGACTTCAAATTAACGGGGTTCAACTATTTATCTAAAACCCTTAAATATCGACCTTGTGTATCAAGAAATTGGGCAGGCGTGGTTGATGCAATTGTAAGATCATTGCTTTCCGACCACAAGGTCCAGGGCAGTTCCATCTCTGCCGAGATTTGAATATTTGTGTGACCTTCTTTTCTGCCTAAACTAACTCAGCTTTCCATCCTTCCAGGGTAGGTAAATGAGTACCAGCGTCTGCTGGGAGCTAACCTGCGATGGATTATTGTCCCGTCCAGGGGGAGTCAAACACTCTCATGCGCTTAACACTACATAAAGCGGAGATAAGCGCCGGCTCTATGAGTCACTTGGCTCGTATAGGATTTAGTCTATATTAGGTAATTAGGTAAGGAGATCCTCGTTAGGGACTCTAGTAAACCATCTTGTATTGTACCTATATTCCCTTTTTACTCCATTATTACTTCATCAAAAAATACATAAATACTCAATTCTCGACTTCCCCAACAAAAGTATTTTAAAGATTCAAAAGTAAATAGAAGTATTTTAATTTTTCTTCTTCTTTCAAAGAGTCCCAGAAGTTAAACCAAATCGCCTTACTCCCAGGAACTGTATTACTATATAAGTTGCACGAGTCCTGAACGTTACTCTTGAAAAGACACGAATGATTTTACAACTTACTCCACTTACACTTTCTCGAGTGCTACAAAGCCAAGAAAATTCGAAGCAGCAAGGACTCCAACTACATCTGCCTCTTCCACTGTAATATCACATTCACTTTCATACAACATACTCAGAGCATAGGCAAAGGCTGAAATGTAGATAAAACCAATTTTTATTTAGGAATGATCACAAAAATACAAGAAACGAACACCGTGAAGTAGGAGTGTAAAGCTGATGAGGTGTTGATGGCAGGATAAAAACTACCTTATTTGAAACCAATAGCTTTAATATGTTCTGCTAGATAGATAGAAAGATCTTTTTTTTTCCATCGAATAAAATCATTGCACTCTATAGGTGAAGTGCTAATTATTACAATATGCTTAGTTTTATAAATAACACTAAATGTTTGACGATTGAAACTTTTTGCGATAAGGCTAGATATTCTGAGAAAAGCATACGTATGGAAATTAGGGCTAAGACAATAAAAAAGGAATATAATTATATAATTGTTTGAAATAAAACAAAATATAGCTTATTGTATTCTTCTCTGAAAATAGTGAATATTGAACAACAATTTTATCTTTCCAAATATTAATAAAAGTAGAAAATTTATATGTTAAATAATGTACAGTACTGTATCGATTGTAAATGAAGATTAGTCTCTATATTTTCACGTGGTAGTGGCTATCTCGAAAGTCTTGTACTACTATGGCCACTACGCACTTTACCTTGTATCTTTTGTTAGTTATTGTTGTTATTTTAAGTCTTTATTTTTAAAAATTCTTTATGTAATTATAAACCTAATATGTGCGAATAAAATATACTATACTACACTACTGTAAGATGAAAAGTGCTCTAAAAACGGTTTATCCGAGTGACGAGTTTAACGAGCGGTGCGCTTCGGTGGCAGCGGATGGTATAATTTTAAGTGGTGTCCAACGTGATAGATCTTAATTAATTGTAAAATTAATTACTAAACTAAAGCAACAATAACTAAAAATGTATATTTAATTAAATTGATGCCAGTCCCAAATGCAATTCATTCTCAGCTTTTGATGAAGAAATAAAAACGTAGAGCCGGGGTAACGATTGCCAGCCACCGACAAGTTAAATTAAAAACTTAGATTAGCAGAAATATTGTACAGAGCAAAGCTTGAAAACAGAACACTTTTAATAACCTTGTTTTGTTACAAGTGGATCTTTTATCCTTAATTTGAATTTCAGGATTCTTGGATATAGCGGAAGATTAGAAGCATGAGGTAAATTTTCAGTAGTTCCACTCGCCCTCTTGGTGACACTAATTGCTGCGGTTTTCAAAGCATTCAAATCCATTGGCCCAGCTCCTGTGTGCAATAAAAATATGTTGCTGCTTTTGTCTTTACTGAATAAGTCACAACTATGAAAAATGAGTGAGTGGATAATCATTCTCACTCTGATTATAGGAGAGTCAGTGAATCATTCATTACTCCGACACATATTGTTAGTTAATGATTGAGTAATATCAGTGAAAGAGATCATTGATTTATAGAATCATTATTCATTAACAATATCCACAATATCTAACGATTTCCGTTATGTTCGTTATATTTGCTAGCGTTCAGTTATTGTCCTAACTTAATTGCAGGCCTCAGCTCCTAAATTGTTCCACAGTTGAGTATAGATAGCACAAACGGAGTGCTAGTAGCTAACTTGAAGCCACGATAATGCATGGGCACTATGGGAACGCTACAACGTGGCCACAGTGCCAAACTAGAATTGTGCCTTTGTGGCTTCAAGTTACCTACTGACACTCACTTTGTGGTATCTTTACTTGGCACTTGTCTTTATAGCCACATATGCATTGCGCTTTCATTACATCTTATGTTCTACATTTGGTTGAGGATCTATTGGAGCCTAATCTAACAGTGAGATTGCACATTATTTAGGTATCATGCTGATTGGCAGGAGCTGATTTGGATTATCCGTTTTAGCCAAATATATATCGAATCTCAGAAAAATGACTTTAAAACTAAATATGTTTTGGCAAGACGCTTGCCATCATCGATAGCGTACAACAAAGCTAGCTAGAAGTGCTCTATATAATACAGTTAAAATTCTTATAAGTATACGGTCCTATTAAAGAACTTACAAAAATAATATTAAATTAACATGGTTGACTTGTTGATTTAAGATTGGCTTGCCCAAAGGATATTCAAACCCTCTTTGATTTCAAGGTGGAATGAAGTTTCCACATAATCAATAATTTTGAAGCAGTTTAATCACAACATGCTTTTGCATCTATGGTTGGAATTTAGCTGCTCAAAAATGTGTGAGCCCTTGTCAGTTGTTAAGTGTTCCCGTGCACATAAGGAAAAACGTCAGTTGGTTTCACCGATGTAACCGACATTATAGCCAGTACAAATAAACTTATAAACAACACGCTACAAAAGACCGTTTGGGAAAGGGTCGTTCGCCAGCTTGTTTGTTTTGAAAGTCAGCCATGCTAATTTAAAAGTATTTTTGTAAGTTCTTCTACAGCACCATGTAATTAGCATTTTTGGTTTGTTATCATTATCATATAACGCTTCCAACAAGCTTTGTTGTACCAAATTGATGATGGCAAGAGACTTGCCGAGACATGTTTAGTTACAAAGTTTTAATCATTTTTCTGAGATTCACTGTTAATCTGCTAATATGTAGACCTTCTAGAAACATATAGCAAATGTCTGTACACATTCCGTTTGCTGAGTAATGAGTGATTATGTCGTGCAATACAGTTTATAACAGAGTGAATAAGACTTCCCTCTATTGTAGATTGACTGAGTGATTCACTTATCTTGAATGTGTCATCCTTCTGATATTGAATATAAGAATGGAAGTATCACTGTAGTAAGAAACAGTCCTTTTTTAACTCACGGATACTCCGTGATTGTAGGATTAGCAGTGAGTTAGCGGTGACTCTCTCGTTTGCATAAAATTTGGTGTTGCCTACTTTACCAAGCTCAAACGATTACAGCCAGTTCTAAGCATTTTCCTAGCGAATCTTCGTGCCATAATGAAAATCCAGCAGTAGCCAGGTTAACAGTTCTAACATGTTACGGGCTTGCTGACGGAGGAGAGTGTATAGCCTGCTTATAGTTGAATGAATATTAAAAATATTTTTTGTTTAGTTTATTATAACTGTTGTTATTAATATTAATAATCAGGCAAAGGTTGGTTTTGTTTTAGTGTCTCGATCCATTATTTACCAATTTAGGGAAAACAGCTGTTCTCCTTTCGTTTTGCCGTTTAAGCAATTTGACTTGGATTCTTTGATATTTTTATAAAAATTGGTTTAATTTTTTCCTATTATTGATAATTATATTATTTTTTCGAAAATAAAACAAACTTAGAAAAGTATAGAGAGAAAACTAGGATGACACTCTCACTCTTGAACGAGTTGCCGATAGAGGATGCTAGTTTTCCTCTGACTTGTACTTTTACTTGTTCGTAGTATCCATGAGCCGTCTCATTGAGACCAACGTTTACAATGGCATGTCAAAGTGTTAATCAATAATAGAAAAGATCACCCTCTGGACTTTAATTAGCCGTGATTCTAAACTCAAACTAACACTAGCAAAAGTAAGCAGCAGGTACATTAAAAAACATCTTACCAGCCAATCTATGAGTAGCTTCATTCTCCTCTTCTTCATCAATATCATTTAATCCTTCTTTTTCCGCCTTCTTTATAAGACTACTGAGAAGAAGTGACTTCTGAAGGTAAGGTTTGTGTATTTCCCATATATGGTCCAAAGCGTGTATTACTACATCTAAAAAGTAAGCAATCCCATGTACTGTAACCAATTGTCACCTTTGAAAAAAAAACATTCATCATAACAAAAATATCTTTGCCCGAGAATACATTCAATTCTTTTCACTGCAAAAACTACTTTTAGATTTAAACCTTTTTTAAAAAATCAAAACTGGGAGGCCCAAAGTGGGGTCTGTACTGTAAGTCAAGGACCTTGAACGTTAACCAATTAGAGCGCGCGAAATCGGTCGGCATCATAATCAACTTACCTAAAACCTTGAACTGACCAATCAGATTGAGCAAATCGCTCAGCATGAAAAAGCACTATTTATCAACTTACCAGAAACCTTGAACTAACAAATCAGATCGAGAAAAATTGCTTGGTTCTTAACAGCACTACATTCCAACTTAACTGAAAGCTTGAACTGACCAATCAGATGGAGCTAAATCACTCAGCGTCACAATAGCACTGACCAATAAGAGCAAGGAAAATCGCCCGGAATCTTGAAACGACTACAGTTTCTACAATAGAAAGTACTGAATTACCAGAAACTGAATTTCGCTGTTTTTCGCTGTGTTTTAGACCGTAAATGAATAAAATTGTTGTGTTGACGACAGCGTTTATATTCATCCAGAAGCTACACAAGTACCTTCTCCTAAGTCATCACACCAAGACTTCATAATGGCGTTAATGCTCGTTCAAAAAACGATAACAGTCCCAAAGCTGTCTTACTTGCACGTTTCAAGACTCAAAAAACATATCAGGAACCGCGAAAAACTGTTTAGTTCTCGAAATTTATTATTACTAAAGGGTTCTACTTTTCATGGATCATGCAATGATTTTACCTGGTGCCTTGAAACGGTTCACAGTTTGTGATTTGTATAATAACATCTCCATTGGAGTAGGCGATCTCATGTTAGCTGGAATTATGTTCCTTTGATAATTTATCTGCATAAGCTGGCCTGGAGTCGGACTATCAACCAATTCCCCTTTGAATGAAGTCCTAGAAATTTAATGATAATCACATTTTATGAATATACTGCAGCTTAACTATTGTTATAACCAACTAAAAAAATAGTGGCGCCCAACATCTTGCAACTAAAACAAACTACTTTTCGTTCTTAGCCAGTGAAACAGTCATTTTGTTTATAAAGTATAAGTTCAGGAACATAGCTTCTGAAAACTTTTCAATGGCAGCATATCTCACCTGACTCACTAAAAATTAATTCTTTCAGAACCAAAAATAACTTAAACAGTCGTTGTTCTCTTTTCTAAGAACTTTTTATCGCCTTGTTTGAATGAGCTTCAGTTTCTAGCTTAAGCTAAGTTCCTATAAAAGTTTCTTGACCCATGGACCTGACACCCATCTCCCACATAATGACCCATGGATCTGACACTTGTCTGATTTCTGTAGCGATAAGCGTGTAAGAGTCTTCGATTTCATCTAGAGATCCATGGATCTAGCTTTCGTCTCTGATTTTTGTTGTACATGAAATAAAACTATGCAAGTAAGAGATCTGACTTCCCCTAGTGATCCATGGATCTGTCGCTTGTCCATGATTTCTGTTGTGTTAAGCGTGTAAGAGTATTGGACTCCTCATATTGACTCATGGATTTGGCGCTTGTCCATGATTTCTGTAGTGTTAAGCGTGTAAGAGTATTGGACTCCTCATATTGACTCATGGATTTGGCGCTTGTTATAAAAAGTCTTTGTAGATAGTGATAAGTAGTTTTGAACTCCCTCCAAAGACCAATGGAGATACGATGGCCCATGTCTCTAATTTCTGTTGTTATGCGTGTAAGAGTCTTTCAATTCCCTTAATGACTAATCGATCTGGCGCTTCACTTTAAATGACATGAAACTAATCCATCCCGGTTTTCTCCCACCAGAAGCTGGTATTCCTTTTATTAAGCTTGTAACAATGAAAAGCTGAGTCAGCTTTAGTGGCAAACAAGGCCAATCAACAAGGACCACAAGGGTATCACCAAACATAATACTAGAAAGAGTGCACCATTTAGTTATGGACGTTGAGAATGCTGCTTCCGTTTGAAAGGACAAAAAAATTAATCATTTATCATTAGTTTAAAGTTAACACTGAAGAAGGTCCTCTCGATCACCATCCCTTATAACGCCATACGAGTCCTTTGCTTTAACTACTTACTAAATAAAAAACTAAAAACAAATCAAAAACAAATTCATTGAACGGGGCCAAGTCACGACAATTTTGTTGTTTTGGGTCAATTTTTAGCTAAATTAGTTACTTAGTGGTTTTAGTTATGCACAAAATGCTCCTGATAAGCTGTGCGGTGAATATCTTACTAAACGTTTTTAAAAAAATAGCAACCCATATTATGTTTTTTGGCTTTTTTTGTTGATAGCATCAAAACAAGAAAAATTTGCCATAATTTTTCATGTTTCTGATCCATTTCCATCCTTGCCATCCGTACCAACAAATGACAGGAAACAGAATAAATGTCATAATAAGTCTTAAATAACAAACCTGGACCATTATTTTCGAAATTCAGTTGAGGGCAAGACATATTTGGGATTTTAAATAACGTTATAAAAATAACATGACATAGATCCTTTAACTATATAGATCTATACCTGTCTGGGGTTTTAGTTTTCAAGTGCATATATGATTGCTGTGTCTGGATCGATCGACGTGAGGTATTGAAACCTGGAGCTGAAGCTGCTGGCTGTGATTTTAAAAATTGTGGTGACAGAAGGGATCTCAAAGTACCAGCTCCTGGACAATTCCTAGCAAAGCTGCTGTTAACTTCTGGATGATTACAAGTTGTCTTTGGACTATCGGCTGCATTCAATAGGAGTACAATGCAAACAATTTTAAAAGTTACAGATCTAATTACTTTCACTCTGTAATTAAACAAAAAAATAGTTTAAATTAATCCATTTTAACAAAACTCAGGTACATAACACACTTCTGCATAGTAAAAAATCAACAAAGATATGTTAATTTGCTGTTACACAAATTATGTACCGATGTTATTACTAGATATGTATGGAAATCAAAGAAGCTGCACGACACTGAGAGAATTAAAACCGAACGGTAAACATTAAAATGAACTTGAAAGGAAAGAATAAAAATCTTAGTTTAAAATAGATTAAATTCGAGTGTGTCACGATCGAGAACAATTTTTCACGTCAGACGATATTGAAGATTGCCGTGATAATTAAGAGACTTGCGAAATATGTTATCACGCAAGTTCATGCATGTAGAGTAGAAAAAAACAAGATGAGAATGATCGAGGCAACGATTATGTTTCGTAGGGCCTCCCTTTACTTTTTTGACATTTCCAGCTATTCTATATCTTTTTGACAACCCTGAATAAGCCTGATGTGTATATTTGGCGCCAAATGGAGCATGGGGTGGGGTGGGGGTAGGTATTCACATTAGTTGCCTGATTTGTCTGAACACGTCACCTCTAATCTCTAATTGTACATTAACTGTTCCAGGCTGCACGAGTAGGAATAGTGTTTCAGAGGAATGGGCCGGGAGTATTCCAATCATCAGCAATTGCTCATCCCTATCAGTCACCCTCTGGTTTGATTTTCAAATAATCAAAAGACCAGTTAGCCATCAAGATCATCAGATCTTTAGCCAGTTAAGTTTAGTTTAAAGCAACATATTAGGAAATAAGAAATCTCAAAGTTAGGAAATAAGAAATGCTATTTCAGGATCCCCCTAATAAGTAGTGTGACCCCATTGCTGTTGCCTCCTCCTCATACTGCAATTGACTTCTCCTTGCTTATGAACAGCTATGTGTTTAGTACTGTTTTTGCTTTCACAGTGGAGTAAAGTCTTGAGCTTTAGATGCATGCTGGCTGAGTGTTTGATATTTGATTTAAATTTACAATGTTTGTGTAAAAATTGGTGACTCAAATTATTTCATTTATAAATCAAACAGAGTTTTTCAAAAAATACAACGAAAATTTCTTAAGTTAGATTACTAATGAATAGGTCAGAAGAAGATATGTGGAGAACATTGAACATAGATTAAGGAAAACAAGGTTGACGTGGTTTGTTCATGTAAAACCCAGGGATGAGAATAGCATACTTACAGAACACTTACAGGAGAACAATATATGGAGCTGAAGGTGGAAGGTAGAAGGCCAGTAGGTAGGTCTGAATTAGAAGACCTGGAGTGATAGTGAAGACATGAGGAAGTGAAACATCACAGAAAATATGGCAGAAGATAGAAAACAGTGGAGACAACTCATATTACATCCAACCCCAGGAGTGGGAAACTAGAGATATTTTAATGATGATGATGATGGTGATGAAAATTACTTAATTTTTGATAATTTATCAATCTAATCAGTTTTAATTCAATAATCTATATAATTTTATATTAATACCATTAAAGCAAAATTCACCTGTTCTTAAGGCTATGTATGTATCATTATAACTGCTACTTGCTGCTTTAATAGCCTGTGCTGAACCAAGGAGATCACTTCCCAACTGGTGTGGAATTCTCCATCGGTTTGTGCTGCCAACCTGGACTCGTTTCTGACAGTGCTGAAGCTGGGGTGGCTGAAATAAAATGGTGGCTGGATTTTGTACAGCTTGAAAAGGTTGTTTTATATCTTAAAAAGTAATGTAGCTACCTATTGAGATTTCACTTGCCTAAAATATACTAATTGAACTAAAATAAATAGAAGTAAAATACTTTCTCTCAACAATATTAATTTGCCAACAGTCTGAGCAGTGATTAACTACCAGTAACTTTAGGGCATTGCCATTTTCAGCTGAAACTTAACTGACTTTGTATATAGAATGACAGAAAACATTAGAGACCATGTGTGATCAACCCCAAGGTATTCAAGGAATTTCTGGCTGGGGATGTGCAGCTATGACCCTTTTTGAACCTCTATGACCTATAGAGCTATACCAGATATAGTTCAGCTGAATTTTACCACCCTATCCTCCCCAATACCCACTACCTAGAGTAGGTGTTTTCCAGAAACTACACTCAGGTCACTACCTAGCACAGAAAAAATCTTTATTTATAACCAACTGCTCAGTTTTAGGAATAATAATAAAACTCTTATGCTAGACCAAAACACTCTCAGCCCAGTTTTTCAAAAAAGCTGATTAGCGCTAATCCAGAGTTAAAATTTTAATCCATGGTTTTGTTTCCAACCTTACAAAAATGGATTGTTCTGTAAATTTAGGATTAATAAGTTTTTCACCAAGGAAAATATGAACAGTATTTTATAGGAACTGCAATCTTTTTCTTGGAGAAACAACTTCAGCTGCAATTTTTGCTTAAACCAGAGTTAAGCTTAACCCACCTTTAAACAACCCAGCCCTGCTTTATATATCCTATCTAAAGTAAACTGGGTGAAAACCATACCCTTCACAGTGACAGTCATACCTATCTAACCTATATATGGCAGTACCCCCAGGAGATTAACTAACTTGGTGAGCAATTTCCATGTTTTTAAACTAAGAATCCACAAAAATTCAGAAAACCAAATACCAAAAGTTTGAACATTTGAAAATTTTAACATTTTTTTTTCAATAGTTCACAGATTAAAGAAAGCTAATGAAATACAAGTAACAAAATAAACAGATGGAGCTAAAAAAAATTCAGGTATTTATAATAAACAATCATTTAGATATAATGTATGCAATATTAGGAATAAATCATGTTTGTGACATAGATTATAAAATTTTTATAAGGACTTTTTAAAGGCAAATGTGGCAAAATTATTAGGGGGACCTGAAGTGTCCCCCCAGCCCCCTAGCTCGGCAGTCCCTATTAAATGGTTAGGCCATCACATCTTCTCAAATAAGGACATTAAACTGTAGGCGCTTGGAGACATATTTGTGTTTATGTGTGTGTGTGTTTGTCATGTGAAAGGTCTCCATCCACCTTAGAGTGATAAAGATGGTGTCCCCAGTTAGTAGGTAATTGAATAGCTAGAAAACTTGACACCTAAATAAAGTCATTATTATTATTATTATTATTATTATTATCATTATTAGTTTGTGCAGTTTAGCATTTAGCAAGTACATACTGTAAGGAGGAACAAAAGAGTGCCAAATGTTACTTGTTACTTAGTTTTTCCAAGCTGTAAACTTTACATAGCCATGAATTACTGTATTGAACTATTTTAAACTTTTCAGAGACTTTTTTTGTATCAAAACTTGAGCTGAACAAAAAATTGTGGCAGTTTTAGTACTACACAAAGTTTATATTGCATAACATATGTTGTAAATTAATGTTGCAAAAATACAGTTGGACCATGCAATTTCAATTAACTTCTATACACAGTTTTATATAACAATTATACGTATATGCATAACATGGTTCTGTATTTTTAAACTCAGAATTTGCTCTTATTCACTAACATTAGAATCAATAAAATTAAACAACTGCCTTTGTGATAACACTGCGAAGTTCGTGAATTAATGAGAACGCAAAAAGTTATATTGCATTTCTTCGAATGCATGACAAAAATTTATCTCATTTTTGTTAAAATTAATTTAGTTGAAGCGTTAGTTTATTATAAAAAAAGATAATGTATTAGGGTAGGTTTATTAAAGGTAATTGTGTACTCCATAAATTAGGTATTGTAAACCAATTAATTTCGCAAAAAAACTTTAAAGTATTTGGCACATACCTTTGGAGGTTCGCGAGCATCTGCAACAACGTCAGAAAGTGCAGAAATGGGAGCACTCACTAAAAATCTTTCAAAAAAGATTGCGACTTAATTAAATTTCAAGCAAAATGTTACTTAACATTCCAGAACACAACGCGCGCGCTAAAAGAGACATAAAACTTCCGTAACTAAAGTCTGCTTTCTCTTTACCTGGAGTAGGATGGTTTAGAATTTTTTCGCGGGGGTAAGGATGGTAAATAAGGTCTAGGAAGAGGTGATGGAGTCCCGTTAATCACATTGTTATAACCGTGGAACAATTCCCCGGCCGCCATGATAAATAGTTCCTTCTTGTTGCATGTTGTCATGTCAACGGAAGAAAATCTGAGATTTGTTCCAGTCTTCCAACCGAATCCTCGTCACCACGGATAAATGGCCAAGCGAAGAGTGTGTATTATACGCTCGCAATTTCTATTGATTGGCGATACAAGTTGAGCGCGAGTATTCTAATTGTTTTAGTAGAAATTTCTGAAGAAGAAACAAAAGAATAACGATTTAATTTTACAAAAATATTTATAATAAGAATGTAAAAGCACCAAAGGCAAAGATAGCATACACTTCAAATATACGAATATCATTTTTGGAATGGAATAAAATATTTATGTTTTGGAACAGCCAGGTTTCGTCTGTTTCTATCGTCGATTGAAACTGTCAAATTTATATTTTAAATTCAGTTTTTCTTGCCTTTGAAATTTTAATATCATATATTTTTGCTATTTTAGTTTTCTCTGGGATTGCTTTCTGAATATGAGCGTTCGGTTGTTCTTCCGAAACATTCGAAAACGGGTACTCACTATCTGACCTGATAGATAGTGAGAATGGTACCCAATCAGACTGCAGTATTTGCTATAGATAATGACTATAAAAAATTAATTATGGTAATGATGACTCCTCAGAAAAATATAAATATAAACGCAACTGAGACAACCATGACTGATGTTGCCCTGGTAAAGACCATTTCAGTATGGTCGAATGTAGGTGTAATCGAGTTAATGGTTGTCTCAGTTGTGTTTATATATATATATATATATATATATATATATATATAAACTGGTAAAAAGAGACCGAAATTGGACAACTTTTGATTTAAAAATTTAATAATATAAAACTTTATAAAACGTTTCGGTCTCACGACCTTCGTCAGTTACAAAAGAATACGTAAACAACTTACAACTTAAATACAGTTTTTACAAAAATGAGTAATTAAAAGGTTACATAACGAACGGACAGAATACAATAGGTATATAAAAAATGCAAAACAACAACGACAAAGAAATAAAATAACTTGCGACAAAAAATGAAGAAATAATAATTAGGGCTAAATTATTTAGT
Organism: Zoanthus gigantus; assembly: GCA_025331005.2. Lineage (NCBI taxonomy): Eukaryota > Metazoa > Cnidaria > Anthozoa > Zoantharia > Zoanthidae > Zoanthus > Zoanthus gigantus. The sequence goes on from JAOBBB020368974.1 coordinate 18,753, forward strand.
GCTAGCACAATAACTAGTTAAAATACACCTTAAGAAAATCGCAACATATTGCTGGAAGCCCGCTGAAATTAAGAATAGTGGATGCGATTTTTAGAATGAAATTCTTGTCTTTTATTTAGTCCAAAA
>JAOBBB020368975.1:0-10082 GCA_025331005.2 Zoanthus gigantus
TAAATATAGAAAACATTGTAATGTTATGTAAGAATGGAAATGTAAATAAACTATTGTTGTTGTTGTTGTTGTTGTTGGCATACTTGGCAAAAAAAAGTCAAAAATCTGAGCAAAAAGACTGGGTAAAAATTTAAAAAGGTAATGGATGGGTGTTTTGTCCTCTCCCCAGTCTCTTTGTTTTTTATATTGTCCAAGATAACAAATTTTAAACTTTTTCTGCTGTCCCACTAGAAGGTTCAACAGGTTCACTGAGATAAAAAGCACGAACTCCCTCCTAATTTAATTTCAGTTGTCAAAAAACTGAACTTGAACCAAAGAAAAATTTAACTGCTCTTTTGCTATCATAATCCTGCCTGTAAAATTTAATATCATTTGTGTACTGTTGCTAACTTGAAGTCACTGGAATGGTTGCTATGGCCACATTAGGAAACAAAAACTACTCTTAAATCTACCAAAAATGAAAATCTGCCTAAATGTTAACAGTCATAAAAATTTGTTTTAGCTGCATTAGACCTCATCAGCATTGTTTAGCAAACAAAAAGGTTCATTTAAACCACATTTAACAAGTATTATATATACCTGCACTTCATATAATTTATGTCAATTTCTCCAAGGTTTAGTTTCAGATTTTAAAAAAATCTAATTAAATTAAATACAACATAATAATGCATGCATAAATCAATTGAAACCACAACCCCAGCCCCTAACCTCAAGGAGCACGGAGTGGCTTAGAACACCCCATTGGACAAAAATTTTTATTCAGGAGGTGAGAATTTTGATAAATATAATACCCTAGCTGGAAGGGGAATGTAGGGCTACATTGAAAACAGTTACAAGCCTTGTTGAAGACATTTTCTTCAAAGCAATCATATAATGTGGCATTGCAACTCTTTTCTTTCCATTAACACTAAAGTTAAGGAAAAATGTAATTATCATGTTCTGATGTTCTGCTTTGCTTTGATCGATTTTTTTTTATTTTCTTACTACCTCAGATCCAGGGAAACATGATGTGTTTTGATCCCTTGATGTTTATACAACATTTCCCCAAATATCTCAGGAAAGGGTTGGGGTTTCATTTGTCATAGCCAAGCAGCAAAACATTTTCATTAATTATCCCAAGCCTGATGGGGTAAATTATTCGTTGTATTGGTATTGTTATTCCACATTTAGCTGTACTGTAAAACTATCCATGAAAAACTAAATAAATTTGAAACCATCTGGATAAAGAAACTTGACATTACTGAAGGACTGTGAAATTCACAGTGGAATAGTTCACACACCCTAAGATTGAACAAGCGGCCTAGAACTTGATATATTTTAGACTAATAACTCAAGCAAAGGCAATATTTCAACAGCGCTTGAATTTGCACCAGGACTTAACTTTTAACAAGATATATCATTCAGAACAAATTGATCGTTTCTAAAATTCCTTGTAACTCTGACAAGGATTGTTAAGGTCAAAGTAGCTTTGCAACTAAAGCATAATCGTAACTTTATGGCACTGTTTTGTTGGTTTACACTGAGTAAATTACATAGCGGTATTTCACTTATGAAAAATATATTTCCTTCCGGCTTCCGTCTGAACTTGGAAGTTTTGAGACAAATTGTGGCAAAAATTTTCCGTTAAAGATCAAACTGAGTACTTACCGATTCGGCCATTACTTTGAATTCTGATTGCAGCATAAAGGAGATTATTAAATATCAAGTTGCAACATGGAGTCGATACTTGAAACAACTTCAAAACACCGAGTCACAGATTGTGACGTCACATTAAACATCACCTGACCATGACATGAAAGATCCATGCATTTTCGGATTGTTTAAAAGTCGGCCCAAATACTTAAGTTGCTCCTGTTTGCCTAGACGTCAACAGGATTTTTTAAGCGGGGATCGACTGAAGGGCAGGGAGTCTTCGAGCGCCGAAGGCGCAAGCATTTAAGGGGGGTCCACGGACACGTCTCCCGAGGGGAGGGGGGTTGGGAGCTTACTCAGTCAAATACGGTAGTAAAAGTTTGGAGGATGAAAATAATTCGAATAAGATTATTCTAAAAGGACTTTTTATGAAAGTTAAAGGAGACTTTCCTCGTCTTGACGTTCAAAATGGACCGGGGTCGTTCGCATCTGACAACCCCCTCCCCCTTAGCAGTAAATTTGTAACAAAAAAATTAATCGCTCGCATCCCGAACTGGTCCGTTTTCCGTGTTTTTCATACCTTTTTCAGTGTTCGTTAATGCTTTTAAAAACATTATCAAATAATTTGGATAGTACACTCGTTTTGATTGGCCTAACAGCACTTTATAAAAGAATGTGGTAGTACGTGCGTTTTGATTGGTTAACAAGTGTGTTTCCATAGCGCTATGAAGGACGAAAATGACGTGAGCAATATGTAGTTTGTTGTCTCAAAGTTGTGAGAACTTACATGTTTCATGAAAAAAAATTAAAGTATACATACGCGCTTCGTATATCGTCTTTCTTTTTTGTTATGGCGGAAAATAATAATATCGTATAAAAAATAAAACATGATCTCCACGCTTTCAAAGCCTGTTGAAAATCTTGGTAAAGTCTGGGAGAATTCTAGAGCAGGGAAACGTTCGCCTCGGTTCTCACCAGGCTATGAAGGCACGGAGAACATGTTTTATTTCTTGTTTTTTTATGTTGTTGATTACAAAAGGTTTGATGAATGCAATGAAGATTATGAAAGCAAAGATGATGTTGTTGGTGATCATAGCGGTTAAGATGTGATGTTAATGATTTGCCAAGTAAGCAAATAACAAATTCATAACAATTCAAAATGCAAAATATACGGGTATAACGCGAAAGTGTAAAAATAATTAATCGAATTGCAAGCAATACTTAAAATGTGAAATACACATCATCAGAGGTTAACTTACATAACAGGTCCTAGAGTTTATACTGACGAACTTGGAATGTGTAGAGGAGCAAATGCTTATATGAAGCCGAGTGAGTTGCAACTAAGCAGAAAAACAAAAAAACTTGGACAAAATACTAAAAAAACACGTATTAACGTATCACGTATCAATTTTGAACTGAGCCTCAAAATGCTCCATGCCAACCGAGACTCGAATTTAAAATAGCTGGTTTGATTTGGTTTCAGGTTTCCTACTAGCACTGGTAACATCGATATTCAGTTGGAGTTTCTGAATTTTAATTGATGAAAACATTAAAGTGTACTCTACTTACGGTGATGATCAAACATTTCAACCTTGAGTTGTCTAAATTATTTGTTCTTTACTCAGTCAGTTGCTCTGACGAAGGACTAACGCTCGAAATCTCAGCCTTTGTACTCTACTGACGGTGATGATCAAACATTTCAACCTTGAGCTATCTAAATTATTTGTTCCTTACTCAATCAGTTGCTCTGACGAAAAGCTAACATTGCTAATGTCAGCTCCTTATACTACTTACGACGATGATAAAACTTTTGACCTTCCCTAAATGTATGAAACAACCGTTCTTTAGACTTTATTCAGTTGCGTTGACCAAAAAAAAATGCGTGAAACGTCAACTCTACTTGTGCTTCTACTGCTTTGACAGTTGCGGCGATGACGCAACATTTGAACATCGAGTTGTCAAAATTAATCTTTTGTTGCTCTTTTAGCTATAGTTGCCCTGTAGAAGAACTAGTTCTAACTGCCTAAAATGAAATTAGCAGAAAAATAAAACCATTCATGCTGGGCCGGAAAAATTGCTTCTTCGTTTTCTCGCTGACCGAAAGGTGTCATAGCAAACTACCTTACCTTCTCCCACTCCCACTTAACACAACCCGTATCCCCAAAGGTTGTTCAGACAGTATAATCCCTTGTGAAACGTTTTAGATGGATTCAAACTGAAGAACTTCCTTGGACGCTGTCCTTGACTTTCTGTTGTTGAGATTGAAAATAATTTACAAATTTTAAAGTCTCAAGTTGTAAGCAAATTGTCTTTGTTTTGCTAGCATTCTTCTTCGATTCATAAGCTTTTACTTAACATAGTGACATTTTTAACCACCAAAACAGACATACTCTGCATACAGAACGATCCTTTTGTGTTGGTGATACGTCACGCCTCATCCGGCGGAAATTGTACAGAAACTATAAATAATTTACCAATTAAATTCCATGTGTATTCTACATTTTCTTTTTTCAATTCAAATTGTATAAAGACATAATTTCTTTTAGCCGCGTATATAATTCTGTTTAGCTTGTTACTATTTTTTTTACCTTGCCTGGATCTAAATGTGTCTTAATCAGCTTGTGCTTATACTTTATTGAATGCAAAATGGCTTTACTAATCCACGGCCTTTGGAGATGTTTTTTGTCTTTTTGATGCCTTGTGCCAAGGAGCATGACGATCCGTGATGGCGCGCAAATTGTTAGCAATCTCTTCCATGTTTTTGTTAACATCATGTGTCACTTGGCTTTTGAAATCAACGGCATGCAAATCTTGGCAGAAGGCATGTTCATTAAAGTGCATAAAATGTCGGAAGAATATAGGTTTATTAGAAGTAGACAGTGTGTTAGCCATTGTGCAAAATACTGGCAAATGATCAGAGATATCGGCTAGGCAAATTCCAGATTTGATTAATTTTTCAGGTGTGTTCGTGTAAATGTGGTCGATAAGTGTAGCGGTATGATCTGTTATTCTTCTTGGTTTTGTGATGATTGGCATGAAACCTAAACTTGAAAGCATATCTAGGTATTCTGATGTTTGTTTATCTTCATTATATTTCAAAAAATTCTCGTTTACGTCCCCAAGGACCAACACCTCGTGCCCCTTGCTATTTAATTGTTCTAATTGTTTCTTCAAAGTATTATGAAACAGCTCTCGGTTACTTTTTGGGTGTCTATAAACACAACCTATCACTAATCTTTTTTTTTACCAGGGCGCTCCAACTCTACCCAGCGTGATTCTATTCCATCATGCGAAATATCTAATTCTCGCCTTCTTACAAATACTAAGTCATTCGATAAATATAGCCCAACGCCTCCTGCCTGTGTTTTCGAGTTAGTGTTCACAAAAGCATAACCGGGAAAATTTGAATTAGTGCTTGTGTTTTCATTAATTTTAATCTCCGATATTGCAATAATATCTGGTAATTTGTTAACTATGCTTAAAATATCCTGTAACAGCGATACATTTTTCTCTAGACTGCGAGTATTGCAATGGAAAATGGAGAACCCTTTTTGCTTAGAAATTTCATTAAATATTCTACCAGACTTTCTGATCGTGTAATATTGTGATTCAATGTAATTATCATGAGCGCACTTGAGAGGGTCATTTCTATCTGGGGAATCGATTATATCTTTATACAAGTCTACTTTTCCTGAAAGTCGGTCAAGAACTCTTCAGTACCCAAGTCTTGAAAAGGAAACGTTGATTTCGCGATTATTTCACTAGTGATATAAACCAGTTGTTTTTTTAGCGGCCTCTACGATTAGCTATGTTATTTGCGTAATTTTAAGTTTTATCCTCGATTTTAACTAATTTCAGAGCCATTTATAATTAAAATATTCAATTCTATCTGATAAATGATAATAGTACTACTACTACTACTACTACTACTACTACTACTACTACTATTACTACTATTACTACTACTTCTACTACTACTACTACTACTACTACTACTACTACTACTACTATTACTACTATTACTACTACTACTACTGCTACTACTGCTACTATTACTACTGCACTACTACCGCTACTGCTATCGCTATTGCTACTACTATTATTAACTTGTTATATTGTTTTGCTGCCTATTTAGTTCAATTTCAGCGGTATGTCTTGCCACGGGAGAATATTTTGTAGGACGGTCAGTTTTTGAAGGGCATGGCCCGGTTTGCTCAGAACCTTTGTCTCACAGCTCTCATACACCTCAAATAAGAAAAAAGGAAGAAATTAATACAAATTACCAAAACCAAATACAACATTTAGCGTCCGAAAATTCATGCATTTTAGTTAAACAAGAGTATACCTTTTAAACACGACTGGTTCTTCTCTCGCGGAAACACATTACAATTAAAATCGTCTTTGGTGAATCCTAGAGAGAGAAAAAACGTCTTGCAATGCTGTTTCACTCGTCGACAAAGCCTTCTGCATGGCAGAGCTGGCACGTTGGATTCTTCTGTACACTTTGGGAGAAACAGTGAGCAGAGAAACAGTGTCAGCGGTTGTCTGCAGGATGCTACGTGGCGTTTGATGTATCCTCTTAATATATGGAGAGAAAACTTGGCCAATCTCAGCTTTCTGTGGTCGAGGAAATTCGGCATGCGAGTATGATTGTAGAAATGTCTACAAGCCTTGACTTTGACGGGGACGCATTTAGGTGGAGGTTTAATATGTACAGCAGAAGTTTCGGATTTACCTAATAAGAAAAATTGACACTTTAACATTTAAACCAACAAGTGTATTTAAGCCTACATTTTGAATTTTTTTTTTTTTAAATAAGAAATTATAAGATTTTAAGAATTTTTTTTCCTACCAAGTTTAAATCATGGTTGATGTTTTTGTATAGTAAAAATCATCTTTAATCATAACTTTCCTAGCTTTTTTTTGTGTTGCTGTTGGTGGATGGTTGGGTAATTGCTGCGAAGCAAGCGAAGCAGCCGACTAATTTGGACGCAAACACACCGGCGGGACTCCTGTGGCGCACAATAGTACTGAGGGCAAAAGTCGATTTCGTGGGCTAGGTAGCTAGCAATGGATGATTTTAGCGCCTGCAGTATCGTCATTGCGTAATCAACGGCTAGTGTCTAATGATGAATGAGCTGTAAAGCACATGGTCGGTTCTCTTCGCCCTGGATTCGTTCTGTTATTTTCAAAGGTAAGTTTTGAAAGTTTATCATGTCAAATGCTACTTTGTTTATTCGTGAAAGTATCCATCAAGGTGATAGTCGTTTTAGTGATATTTCTAGAGGTAGACAATGTGCTTTTATGAGTCTTTCAGCTTTGTTATGGACGAATTCGCATGATATTTCGACATGGACAACAGAGACCATCGATCGGGTTTTATTCGAAGGAGATGCCATGTACTTAAAATCATTTGAAGAACGCTCTATACCTGATGCAGAGACGATCCCCCTGAACTATTTACCAGATCGAGTTCTTTCTTTTACGATAAGAACAACATCTTTTGCCATGGAAAAGCATCCAAAACTTAACCAATTGCTGAAATTACGCGTTATCCAAGAATTTGTTGTTAGAATGTTGCAATTCTCCAAGTTGGCAGTACTACACTTTCGTAAGAAACAGCTAGTAAATAAAATTTATATTAAGATTTACAGTATTCCTTTACAAGATACATGAACCTAACTAGAAAAATACTTACTTGAACGGACGTCATTTTTCTTAAGGTTTGCTTTTGGAATCTGCTTTGCTCCTTGCAAACTCTCGCATTGCAACTCAAGCGGCCAAAGAATGTCACGCTTGGAACAATCGGATCTAACTTTCTTGCACAGCTTTACAGAGGATGTTCGATGAGTGGAGCCACAAGGTGGCATATACGCGATACACAGGAAACGTTTAATGTCTGGCGAGCACCCAGTTCGTGCAAGCGGAAGCATTTTTTGTAAGCTAATGGCTGCTTTCCATTGGTTCTTTTCATTCAGCTGGTTAGGAAATGTTGTTTGTTTGTGAAACCGCTGACACAGAGGAACTTCAAGTTTTTCACACCTCAATTGCTTGACATTCTGACGATCAATGGCAACAAGCCGTGATGATGCTGTAGCAGTAACACAAACGAAAACTTATTTAAACACAAAAACTACCAAATATAAAGAAGTTGCAATAAAGTTCATTATTTATGCCATAGTTAAATAAAAGAAATCTTGTAAAAGACCAGTTTTCTTACAAAGTATCCTGGTTTTATTGATAGTTTTGAGGGAATAGGAGAAACCCCGGTAAATCCTTCTGGAGATCCTCTTTGGGAACCTTTTAGAGATCCTCCAGGGGAACCTAGAGATCATCTTGAAAATCCTTCTGGAGATTATCTTCAAAATCATTTTAATGATCATCTTGAAAACCTTCCTAAAGATTTTTCTTGAAATCTCCCTTGACATATTTTAAACGTTTTTATTGAAAATCTTGAGGATCGGTCAGAAAGGATCTTGTGAAATTTCAGCTAGAGATACTTTTGAAGATCCCCGTGATTATCCTTCTAGATATTCCTCTGGATATTCTTCTGATGTTCCTTCTAAATATATATTTTATATATTCTTATAAATATTCCTAAAAATTTTTTTCTTCAGGGTCCCAATGTCCTCTTCATCTGAAAACGGTCAAACCATTCCACTATTTCCAGGGTTTTGAAAAAAAAACACTTTTTGTGGTTATAACATTAACAATTATGATAAAAGGAAGTTATTTTTAGCGGATTGTGGTCTTTGATTTATATTGGAGGAACGATTAAACGAGATTCCAATAGCTCGAAAAAACCGGAAATTTTTTTTTCAGTTTGTAATATTGTACTGCCATTTAACTTCTCTAACAATAACAGTTTGTAAGATTTCTGCCTTTCAACAAAAAGGTTCCGGTTTTGATCTCCGGCTCTGCCGAGATTTACATATTTGTGCAGGACCTTCTTTTCCACCTAAGCTAACTCAGCTTTCCCTCCTTACGGGGTAGGTAAATGAGTACCAGCGTCTGCTGGGAACTAACCTGCAATAGATTAGTGTCCCATCCAGGGGGAGTCAAAGACTCTCATCCATTTAACACTACAGAAACCGGAGATAAGCACCGGCTCCATAGGCCACTTGGATCGTACAGGATTTAACATTTAGCTCAAAATACTTCCGGCGCACAGCTATTGTGATACCCAAACCGTGATTGTAACCTTAATAAAGATTAGAATTAAGACATCAAGGAGGAACTTATTATACATTTCCTTTCTGTGAATTTCGTTTAATTTATCTCATTTAGTTTTTTTTCTTCACAAACATGAAAACAGTTTCAGCATCTTTGCTCAAACATATAGGATGACATTTGTGCAACACATCAAGTTATAATTTTGATATTGTTCCCAGTCCTTTACTTTTAAAGCGTTCCTGTTCCTTTGAAGCCTTATTCAATAGTTTGGAGCACGCTTATCATTTTTAAACGCGTGTGCATAAATGTATAAATCAACAGTAGTGAACTAATCTTGGTATCAGCTGTGACTACTATATTCTTAGTAAGCTTTATAAGACGTCTTCAAAGGTTTTAATTTTCAAATACCAAAATTAATGAGAACATTTTTACTCTCTGATTATATCTGGATTTGAATTTTAAAGAACTAAATGTTAACTGCGCTTCTTAAATTAATAAATAATGAAAGGCAACCAATGACGAACTCGTGGATTGTACCGTGGCTACTCCGTGCCTTTAGTAGTCGTAATAAAATGGAATTATTTACCATTTATTCGTAGTCACTAGTTGCTGCTGACCGATTAGTTTGCGGCTCACGAGTTTACAATGACACTCTAATGAGTGAGTGACACTTCCGGTTCAAAAGTCCCATTGAAAATCCACGAGTTAAAAATGAATCGTATCTTTTTAAGTTTATATTCAATTAGAATGAATAAAACCGTTCGATTTTTCAATCTTCAAGACAAGCTGAAATGAATGCTTACTTTAAAAGAAAGCTTTGTAGACTTGGTTCCACGCCCTGCTTCGGTTAAGTAGTTTGATATTTACGTCATTTGCAAATTATAAAAACATACAATTAACATTGAATGACCGCTTAAGTATCGCAAAGTATTTGGCATGGAGCCGAGTCAACAAAGATTAAAAAAATAAACATGGCTGCCAGGTTTTCAAAAAAGCTATAAAATTAGCTGTACAATAGAAATACAAAGGTTTTTGACAGCAAACAATGCAGACCTGTCAACTCTCACGCATTTTACGCGAGTCTCACGCATTTTACGTGAGTCTCACGCCTAAGCGTCTTTTCTCACGCTCTCACGCATTACACCGATAATCTCACGCATTTCACTTGCGTGATCATCCTCACCATTAAATTGGCTTGCCATGAGGCAGCTCACCAATTTCAACCTAACAAAGAGCTTCTTAAAACAGCTAAATCGGCAACAAGAGAGTACAATTTA
>JAOBBB020368986.1:0-10081 GCA_025331005.2 Zoanthus gigantus
TTAGGGGATAGGTTGGGTACTAACTAACCGTTTAACAGTTTAGGAGATAGGTTGGATACTAACCATCCATTTAAACAGCGTTACCGAGATGACCTACCATCCCCTAAGGTACTACCATAGATAAGCTATAAGAAGACGTGCCACTCTTCCGGGTATACTATTTCGACCTTCTGATCATAAACAGGGTATGCTTTTGATGCCCGAACTTTCAAACAGGAAATACATATTAATTGCTCCTTTACCCATCAGAAATAAGGTAGTAGTTCGTGCCGAGCCATCAAAGTTTCAGACACTACGATCACCATCAGACCAACACGTTTTTGGTTCTTGTTTGGGGTTCAACTTTCGGCCATAACTGAGTTCAGTTTGCAACTGAGTTCGTTCTTATTTTACCAAAATTTTCTTTGAATAATGCGTGAGAATGGCCTGGCGATGGGTGAGAGCGTGGGAAGGACCTAAAATACGTTTTCATTTACACTGCTTCTAGATGACTTAGTAGTCAAGGATATATACGAACTTTAAAAACGATTACTTATTTATATCATAAAAGGGGTTTGATTTTATACTAAATATCATAAACAGGGTATATAAATTTATAACGTAATATTATAAGAGGGTCAGGGTTTTAGAGCGCGGCTGGCACCCCACTACCCTAACTTAGGGTGAATACTCCCCGGGCTACCATACCATGTCTACAATATTGAAAATTACGAGGCGGCGAGGAGCTTTGATTTTTCTCTTCAAGTTGAAAAATATTTCACAAGTAAGCAAAATTCCATTTATTATGTAAATAATGAAAAGGCACCGCTGTCAAAGGGGTTGCATCGAAAGAAGCGATTTTGATAATTAACCATAGCAACAGTGTTACAAGATTTCATCAGATTTTTGTGCGAAAACTCACTTGGTATTTCATTGGTGTTTATTTAAGGTTAGTTAATGGTTTGAGTGGTTTGTTTAAAAATGCACCTACGCGCTAGCAAGTTGGTGTAGATGCTTGTTACCAAACTACGAACTGAAAGTAACTATAAACCATATTAATATGCAATCTGCGTTCACTGCATTACAAGGCCTTATACTTAACTTAAGACGTGACTTAAAAAACTTGAAGGAAGAGTTTGACCAAACAAAAATCTTTAAATTAAATAAGTACATAATTAAAATGGCATATTAAGTTCAAATAGAATAAAATAGAAATCACAGAAAGCTGTAAATGATGAAGAAAGATTAAAAAATTAGTACTTTTGAAAATTAACGCGAAGAAGATAATTTTCAGGAGCAATTAGCAAAGCATTCGCAGCATGAAATTTGTTAAAAACTAAATTTAATCGTAAAATAAATGTAGCAAATACCTTGTTTTAGAATTTATCAGCATATTCTTCGGGAAGTAAGCTCAATGTTTTAATAAAACATTAGAAGAACACAACCAGTATTTGAAGTGTTTTCACACGTCGTCATCCCCGATTTAGTACCGACCAAAAATTGTCATCTGGGAGTGATCTTGTCAAAAAAAAGTCGGGAATCTGTATATTTTCGCTCACAAGTGTTTGCCACCATAAAACAAATCAATTTCAATAATTGTTAATCCGGTATTCAGTAAATCTAGCAAAGGGTGTGAATTCCATTTTAAAAAACAAAAACAGAAAATTGATAAAACATGTAGCAAACTGCTTCATAAGAAACCCAAGCTTCAAACTGTCTAAAAGACGGGAAAATTGCTGAACGTGCGCCAACAAGCCCGCCAAATTAAATAACTCGAGTGTACACTGTAAAATAACAACTTTTACTGGAGTAAAAGTTCAATAAAAAATAATTTTGATTCATATATTCAGTGGTTTGAATTTATTGAAGACTTGGCCATGGTTAAACCAAAAACCAAAGGTTAACGTTCATAACAGCACGATCTTGCCGGTAAGTGACAGATAAAGAGAAATCACGTGACCGATTTTGACCAATTGCAGGCGCGGATTTTGAAGGGTCGGCAGGGGGGGTAGTGGAATATCTGATATATCCGAAAAGAAACATCCAATATACCCAAAAATAATTTAAGATTCATGTAAAATCCCAAAATTAATTTGAAAAGACATGATATACTTTATATCCAAAATTAGTCAAAATTACCCAATTTTTAGCATTAAAATACCGTATACCTAATATTAAATACCCCCAAACACCGTATACCCAAAAATCCTGGCCGACACTGATTACTTAGATAATAATATCTTTAAAAAAACTATAAACGTTTAGGTTCGATCAAATTATTTGTTGAAAACTATACTTTCTTAAATTTTGCTTATATAAATAATACTTAAATAGCGGCGTAAACCCACTTTTGGTTAAAGGAGATCCATGGAATCTTTTTTCTCTCAAATAATTAATTTCTTTATCTGTCTTTACCGTTTTACTGCGCCTTTCTGCTAGGGGGAGTGTTACGTTAGTGCGGTTAGCGGTATAAATTTTACGGGCCGCGGAGGAATAGCAGAGGTAAAATTGGAACAGTTTAAACGTGAATTCCAATTTTCAGAAGAAATAAAAAATTTAAAACGAATTTCTATGAATAGAAGTAATACCAAACAAACCTTGTAGGCAGCTTTATAACGATCTGCTCAATGGTTAATATAAAGCAACCATAATTAAGGCAAAAAAAAAATCTTAGCTTGCCGGCAAGTCTTTGTACACTCTAGCTATTTCGCGCTCTCATGATCTGCTAAGGAGTTCATGGTGGATGTTAAAAGTATACCAATTTTTGCGTTATATCTTTCATAACGTAACCCATGGTCAAGGTTTTCTATTTCATATTTCGAGCTTAAAAACAAAATCATGGCGTCTTTACTTAAAGCGACCTTAAGATCGATTATTCTGGTTCGGCATTTTCAAAAATACCAACCGACGTCCTTAACGGACTTAAGATGAAATATTTTACTGTAATTCAATTTACTATGTTTGTTTAGAAAGTCCTCAAAAACTGACATTTAAAGATTATTTCACTGTCAAACTTATTGGCATGAGTTAATTGCGGTCGTTAATTTTTCTAGCATTTCATTTGAGAGGTTCAGAAACGGTTATAGTTTTACAATCTTAACACACTGTATAGTAATAATTTTTTTACAAACCTACTGACTCCGGCAGCAGCAGCAATCAAGTCTTTTATATCTCTTGAAGTACAGTTCTCAGAGAAAACGACCTGCGACATGGAATAGGACAGTTCAACCAACCATCATGTAATTAATTTTCCTTAAAATGTACCAAACTCAATGTAACGACAAAACTAACCCTCTGAACTTTGCCATCGATTTCCAAGTAAAGAGCTCGTGTGGACTTTTTCGACGCTCCGTTACCCATTAGAAAACAACAGCAACTACAAAAACTTTTTCCCTACTAGAACGAAATTAATATCGAACCGAATAATTTAATTAACTTGGTACCTTCGTTAGCAGATGGAAAATGGTGCCTTTAAATTGTTTCGCAGTTTCAGCCGCCACTGCCAATTTTGGTGGCTTCTTTAAAACTCACAGAAAAAAGCTCGATTGTGATTGGTTTACCGGCTTAAAATTTCGTTTATCAGCCGACATTAAGTAAAGCCATTTTTCTTATTCTTATCGAATAGGAAACGCAACATCCCAAAATGCTCGTCAACCATGCACTGCTAAAAGGCGCCATTTCCTTTCCTTTCCTTTCCATTGCACGTAAGTAAAATGTCTTATGATAAAATGAGCTAAATTATATGAAATGGTAAAAGTTATTGCTGCCTAAAGCTGTTGTAAAAATTTCGTGATTAATATTATAAAATTTTTAAAATACTCTAAAAGATCTTAGCTTTCGCCGTTTAACGGCATCATCATCATTTACCATTTCATATTTTTTATCATGCTGTTAAAGGACAACTTCATTTGATGAACTAAATTATATCCTATGATAAAATAAAAAAAACTTGGAAAAAGACTCGTAGTTAAAATAGAATGACACAAAAGCGCAGGGAAAAAATTAGGTTCAAATGATCTACAAACTTGCACATGTTGTCTATATTGTACCGTACCCAGTACCGCAGACACAAGGTGTTGTGTACTATAGTTCGAGAAACTCAACTCACAGTGATATCGGCAATCTGGTTGAGCGGTAAAGTTTATTCTTTAATCCGGATCGAACTATGTAAAATCACATGCGGTGAAAATTAAAAGAAATGTGCGCCGTTTGTTTGCTAAAAAGAAAAACTACATAAGTATCTCGTGACCGAGCATGAAAAGGGAAAAACGAAAGATATTTCCAGGTTGTAGCTCACACGTCTGATTGTGCTGACGTTGTAGCAATGAGCCATTCTACCACAAACATAACGCGTACAAATGGTTTGCAGGATCGTCTTATATTCTGCACAAGCTCAGATCATATTTTCAGCGTTTATACGTCTGGACGGGCGAAAACCACAACGTGTGGACGTACGAAGAAATTTTTGAAACCGTAAAAATATATCTATCCGGGGTAGTTACTTCCGGTGAAACGTTTTATCATTGATGGACTGGGCACTAAATATTCTCAAGCCTCATTCTCAGGATTTACTGCTTTGCCAAATTTCAAAATGGCGGTAAGTCGTGTTCAACAATAAAAAGATATTCGACATATTCTGTTAGCTTACATGGCGTCCAATTTATAAAAGGAAAGTTCTGTTTCGTTTGTTGAAAGTAGTGAATGTGTCTATGAATGAAACTTGCAGCTTTTTGACCGGCCGTACTCAAATGTAACAACTAGATAAAGATTCTTAGGCCTGCTTCAAACATCGCGCCAATGCTGTTCCGACTGCAGCACGATAAACTTAAGAAAATGCATTTGTTTTGCATTGACGTATTTTGCTAATTATCTCTTTATGCTACAGTCAAGCTAAATTGAATTTAGTTTGGCACGGCAGTGGCGCGACGTTTGAAACAGGCCTTAGGTATCTTAGATAAAAAGATAGAACTTTAACGATAATTTCTGTTCTGGAGTGTACTTATTTATGCATGCAGTTTCATCGCGTATATTACTATAGAAGTTAGGGTCGTCTGGGTAAGGGATAGTTTGCATGATTAAACAACAGTATGTGCCAATGAGGAAATTTTACCAAACTTTAAATATGTTATCATATTATTATACTGTAGCACTTAGCGTAAGAGATTGTAGTATGGTCTGTAAAGTTTTCCAGCCATTTCAAGTACATGTTAACATTGAACACCGCATTAAAAGACTTGTAAACATGTATCATGTAAGACAAATTTTTCTTCATTTTCACCATTGGGAGAACATTTGGGCTCAGGTCAAGTTGTTCAAAAGCCGATTAGCACTAACGCAGGGTTAAATGATTAACCCATGGTTTTGTTTCTTACCATACATCAGGGCCCAGTTGTTCAAAAACCGATTAACACTAACCCAGGGTTAAGTGTTTAACCCATGGTTTTGTTTCCTACTATACATCAGGGCCCAGTTGTTCAAAAGCTGATTAGCGCTAGCCCAGGGTTAAATGTTTAACCCATGGTTTTGTTTCCTACTATACATCAGGGTCCATTAGTTCAAAAGCCGATCAGCGCTAACCCAGGGTTAAATGTTTAACCAATGGTTTTGTTTCCTTCTATACATCAGGGCCCAGATGTTCAAAAGCCGATTAGCGCTAATCCAGGGTTAAATGTTTAACCCATGGTTTTGTTTCAACCTTGCAGAGATGATTGTAGCTGTAATTGGGAGATAAACAAGTTTTTTATATCGAAAATCTGAACATGCAGTATTTTATAACAGCCATGAATCTTTTGCTGGAAAAGAAATTGCTGCTTGAATGTTTGCTTAACCCAGGGTTATTAGCTAACCAGCCTTTGAACAACTGGGCCCCAGTGTCTAACGCGAAAAACAAAGGTTAATCTATACATAAAGCATTTAGACACCAGTTTAACTTATAATATGAAATCTAACAAATAATTAATTGTAATTTAGTGTAATAATGTACTTACTTGTAACTAAAAAAAGGAATTCAAATAAATATGTGTTGCATTTAATTGTATTGTACAAGCACCTCCCATGGGGCTAGAAGTTTGCACTCTCCTAAGTTAAATTGTATTTCCAATAAGCATCAAAGGCCGGGCATACTTAAACTCCCTATATCGCTTTTTTTATCTTTTAGACTAAAAAGTATTGTCATTTATGAACTCAGAATTCGAAAAACCAAAAAAAAATTCCGCATATAAGTATGCTTTTTTAACAAAAAAAGTTAGGAATTTAAGTTTTAACCGAGCGACCGGGGACTGGTACCTGTGATGTAGCAGCAGTAAGACGTCCTTCGCTGTCATTAATGTTTTACAAGGAAAAACGTGACAAACAAAGTATTTAAAACTGAATTTCTCTGTTTTTCGCTGTGTTTTAAACCATAAACCAAGAAATTGTTGTGTTGACAGTGTTAATATTCAATCGCGGAAGCTGCACAAGTAATATCTTCTACGTCATCACACCAGGACTTTATAATGGAATGAATGCTCGGTCAAAAACGACAGCTGTCCCAAAACTGTCTTATTTGGACGTTTCTAAACTCAAAAAACGTAACAGGAACCGCAAAAAACTGTTTATCTTTTGAAATTTAGTGTTACTAAAGGGTTATACTTTTCATCTAAATGATAAAAAAATAAGCGATATAGGGACTTTAAAACATTTTTCAGTTAAGGTTACGGTACACTTTGAAATGCAAAAAATTATCAAATTTTAGTTTTTGATAGAAAACGCTTGTCCTTAAAAGCAGCTTTCAAAGTAAAAAAAAGTCTTTTCAAATGCTAATTTGGTTCTTGAGATATTTCAAGTGAAACTGTTATCGGAAGTAAACAAACAAGTTAGCGGTGTTATTTCAAATGCGTTTTTCTTGAGACAATGTAAAAGTTTATTGAATCAGCTGTAAAAATTCAATGTCGCATGCTATAAAAATCCCTGACATCGTTTTGGAATTTAAGTTAAACTAATTTTTTAACAACAACAAAAAAAAATTCCTGAAATTAAAATGTCGGTTAGTTGGAACTCTGCAAAGGAAAACTTTTTAGTCTTAACGAGGTCTTACTCGCTTACAAAAATAATCTCGAAAAAACAATTCATACCATTATTTAGAGAATTTCATAACCTTTCCAACGGTGTATAGGTTGAAGGGTGTGTGACGTAAAACAAAGAAGATAAAAGTTATAAACTGAAAACACTGCTCAAAGTGTACCGTAACCTTAAATATCTTACTGCACAAAACAAATCTTTAAAGCTTAATCATTTCTAAACAGCACTAGATGTTAGTGTTCTCTAATAAGATTATCGACTATTTTTTTCGCTCCTAACACACAATCATTCACACCAACTCCTTGATATGAGGAACCAATCAGACTCAATGGTAGTCGATTGTTGTCAATATATTCCAATGCACCCTGCACAAGCTTCTTGTGTCCAACTTTGTATTGAGCAATGCAGTCTCTGTTGAGTGTAGTGATGGCTGTTATAGGATCACTCGTGATGTGCAGTGTCTTTTGCACAGACTCAATGGCTATCTCTTCAAGAGAGCTGCAGCTTACATTGTCAGGAGAACCAAAAAGACTTTCAAACCAGTGACCTCCCATCATAACCTGAACGAAACAATAATATGTTATATAAAAACTGCATCATATGTTAACAGAGAATAATTTCTTTCGACTCATTGCCTTCATAAAACATTTCTTTCAGCTCCTTGAAGCCTGAGGCTATATGTTACCAGCCATTCTGCAGAGCTATGGGACAAAGTCCAGAAGGGGTGTCTAGAAACCGAAGACCGAAGTCCTGCAAGATTTATTGGGGTGCTTGCACAGGGCAAAAATGAGTTTTAAAAGTTATCTAATCGGAATTTCTGCTAAGTTACCTTATCACGCGATCAATTTAATTTAGGGGGTCTTCGTTTTCTAGGGGGTCTTCAATTTCTAGGTCTTTGTTTTCTAGGTTTTCCTTTTCTAGGGGGTCTTCGTTTTCTAGGGGTCTTTGGTCTTCGGTCTTCGGTTTCTAGACACCCAGTCCAGTAGGCAATTCTTCTGAAAACGTGCACTTTTTAGCACGTCTTTCAAAATTAAGTAAATAAAATTGATCACAGGGGCAGTCTAGTGGTAAGGGTGGCGTAGAGGTAAGGGTGGCCTAATTGTCAGGGTGGCCAATTTGTCAATGTGGCCAAGTGTGGCCTAGTGGTGAGGGTGGCTTTACGGTCAGGGTGGCCCAGTAGTCAAGTGGTCAGGGTTGCCTAGTGGTGAGGATGCCCAAGTGTTCAGGATGACTAAGTGGTCAGGTTAGCCTGGTGGTTAGGGTAACCATGTGGTTAGGTTAGCCTAGTGGTCAGGGTAACCTAGTGGTCAGAGTGGCCAAGTGGTCAGGGTAGCCATGTGGTTAGGGTAGCCTGGTGGTTAGGGTAGCCTAGTGGTTAGGGTAGCCAAGTGGTCAGAGTGGCCAAGTGGTCAGGGTAGCCATGTGGTTAGGGTAGCCTGGTGGTTAGGGTAGCCATGTGGTTAGGTTAGCCTAGTGGTCAGAGTGGCCAAGTGGTCAGGGTAGCCATGTGGTTAGGGTAGCCTGGTGGTTAGGGTAGCCATGTGGTCAGGGTAGCCAAGTGGTGAAGTTTGCAAGGTGTGGTGAGAGCGGCCAAGTGTGGTCAGTGCTGGTTAAGGTGCTGGACTTTCATGTAGTTGTCTTAGATTTAACTCCCACTCTGACTACCATCAGGAATTACCTTGGGTGACCCTTGATTCAAATCCATCATGCTTTGTAAACATCCAACTGGTTTGTTATCTGTCATTTAGGGTTTTTAACAAGGGATTAATGTTCATGCATAAACTTTGTTGGAGACATACACATTATTCTTTTACTCATGAATGTTGTATAAACACACAGAGAGAAAGTACAGAAGTACCCTTAGTTTGTTCATATAGGCTTTTTAACACTCTGCATAGTTTTTATTTACTAACAACGATCGTCAATGCTTTGGCAGTCTTCTTCAGGTCACCGTTTTTATCCATATTTAGGGATCTACAAACTAACAGAACTGGACAGCATTGAAGGAAAGTGTTTGACAGTGTAGAAATTATGGGTCTTTTGTCAGAGACATTCAATGAAAGAGCTTTTTGCTCAGTCAATTTTTATAACAAGATTACTAATTAAACATAAAATTATGTAAGTAAACTCGATTTTATACATCCTTACAGTTAGTCTTGTTGTGCTTCCTTTTTTCCTGTCAAGGTGTGGAAAACAACAAGAGTCAAATATAACTCCAAGTATAGGAAGTGGCTCACTGGATGGAACCAAGAAGCCAAACCCTTCCACAGGTAGAACATGTCCCTCAAACTCTACATTCACAACTGCAACAGTAACAGATTGAATCCTTTGTAGCAATGCTGCTAATTGCTTATGATTGGATGACAGTACTTTTGACAGACTTGCCGATGGCAAAGAGCTGATTACATGATCCACTGTAAGATCATCCGTCCCTAATTGCACTATTGATTGCCCATTGGAGCTCAGAGAAACAGATGTACATGGCGTGTTTGTCCTTATGTGAACTCCCTGGTCAACAAGAGCACTAGATAATTTGTTGACAAGTGTGTGTAATCCTCCATGAAGTGACCACAAACTCCATCGCTCTTTCCGAGCTTTTTCAGCAATGTTTGACATTGGTTGTTGAACAGGATCTTTAAAAACAACATACAAATTAAAAAGAATTATCACGACAAACAGCAATTTACATATAGGTTGAGATATAATATAAATTTAGACAAACATATATCAATGTATATTGTTCAGTAATATTAAAGAAAGAATAGAACATTTATCAGAAAAATTGGTGAATATGCCCCAAGTGGGAATCGAACCCACGTCTCCCTGTATTCTAGTCAGGAGTGCTAACCACTACACCATCAGGAACCACCATGCTGGCAACGTAGCAGTTTGATTAGTTAAGTTGGTTAACGCGTGAGGATTCCTGGACCCAATTTCTCTGAAACACAAGTGCGGCCTTCATACTATGGAGTGTGTTTCGACTTCGACATAAGGCTCAGATCTACTGAATAATACCAAATGTGAAGCATATGTGAAACAACAA
>JAOBBB020368996.1:0-10081 GCA_025331005.2 Zoanthus gigantus
ATCAAGTGATGATACAATAATATCAAGTGATGATACAATAATATCAAGTGATGATACAATAATATCAAGTGATGATATAATAATATCAAGTGATGTAACGATAATATTAAGTGATGTAACGATAATATCAAGTGATGTAACGATAATATTAAGTGATGTAACGATAATATCAAGTGATGTAACGATAATATCAAGTGATGTAACGATAATATCAAGTGATGTAACGATAATATCAAGTGATTATAACAATGATTAGGATAATAACAATGCGATACGGTTGTAGGGTACGGTTGATGTTGACAATTAGGAAAAAGAAATAGATAAGGATTAAGATGAGAATGAGGCTAAGGATCAAAATAAAAGTAATGGTATATAAAGGTGACAAAAGAATAATAATTAGGATAGGGTTAAGATAACATGGTGTTGCTAGTGGCTGTGTATTATTATTACATCTGCAGACACTATTAATGCTTATTCAAGCATTACTGCAAAAGGGGAATCTAACGAAGATTTTTTTTTTTTGAAATTGAGCCTAAGGATTATGTTTTCGTTTCTAATCACTTAAAGCAGTAAAAAGTAAAGCATAGCAAGTAATTGCATTCTGTGCAGTATTAAAAAAGATACTGCAGAATGTCGGGTATAAAATTTTAAATGCCGTTTTACCACTTATCTTGTCCACTGGATACTCCGTTTAACAAAGATCACACTTCCGGTAAGCAAGAGTATTAATAATTAAAAGATAAAGCTAATTTATACATTTGCTTCTGAAAAAACAACAACAATAATAACAAAAACTGCTACTACTACTACTACTACCTCTACTACTACTACTAATAATAACAATAATAGCAATAAACATACGATGTAATAGAACACCTAGCTTTGCTTACCAAGGAATATTTCGTCGAAAGGTCCGTAACCAACCGTTGTTGCAGCTGAGATTTTGAATTTGTAAACTGAATAAGGGATGAGATCAGTCAAACTTAGAGCATTGTCCCGAGATTCTATTTCTATAACATTCTCTTTATGTTTCACGTGTTTTTCAGACGTTCGCATCAGCTGGTAGATAACTTTGTATCGAACGAGGAAGCCGTTGATGTATTTAGATGGGACTGGATCCCAGTGTATAGAGAGAGAAGTATCTGAAGTCCAGTTACGGCCGTATAGTCTAGGGGGCTGGGCAGGAACTACAAGCAAACCAACAATGTCGAAAAATTAGAGCAAAATTCAAGCTTGAAAACTTCATTAAAATCTGACAAAACACTGCACTAAGACAGTCAAATCTATCCTATAAAAACTTTAAGAAAATACACAACACTTTTGAGTTTTAACACAGACATGTTTCGGCATTTGCATATGCCATCTTCACTGTGAAGAAGTTGATACAACAATGATAGTATTTAAGTGTACTAGTAACAATAGTTATAGAATTAATACAATAAAGGAGTTACAAAGAAAGTTTTAGATTTACATGTTTAATTTGTTTGTTCTGAGATGGTTTATGTAATTGAATGTATATAGCTTCCTTGATTCGTAGGTCATATTCGGTATTTACTTATTCATTTATTTCTGTTAAAGTATGTAATAACCATTGAAAAGAGATGAAATAAATGAAATGAAAAAATGAAATGTTCTTTATTTCAGTCTGGTCCTTTTGATGGCTCTGAGTGTTGTTCAAGGTAATGTAGTTGAAAAGACAATGTTTAGCTAAAAGCTGCCACAAGCTAACTATTTTACTGAAAATTTTTTTACTATGATAGGTAGGAAAGTACGATGTATTTTGGGAATGTTTCATAAGATAATATTTAGGCATTTAAACAGCAAAACAGGGAAAAACAAGTGTTTCTTTTGGTGGTTTTGCATTTAGTACTTGGTTCTGGCGTTTTACTAATTTTGTAACAAAAAAGAAATAGAATCCAGATCCAGCTATTTTTAAAAAAACATGGAAAATATTGACACAATTTAGCTGAGGAAATGTCGAAAGTTTCTCTCTTAGGCGATCACTGCAGCTTTTCTGATTTATAAAAACCCACTCCAAAATTTCATTTTTCAATTTTAAGATATTGAAACAAAAAGTACATCCACTTGCGCACAACAGACGTGACTAGAGAAAGTATTTACCACACCAAAATCACCCATTTCATATTTACGTTTTGATTTCGATTAAGAGATATTGAAGATCTTACTTTCATTCCGATCCCCGACATTTAAAACATTAACCGTGAGCATAAATTAAAAAAGCCTGGCCTTGTTAGACTAAATAAATGTCATACAATAAATTAATGACAACATGTAATACGATATGCAATGAAATCAACCTATGTATTTGGTAGCATGTGTTGATATACTTATGAGATTTTGCAAGTCCCGCAATCTGAAATACTACTTTTCTTGCGGTATCTTAATCATTATAGTCCACTTTTATCAAAAATACTTACAACACATGTAATTTAATTTTAGTTGAACATAAGGGTACGTGTGCTAATGAAACTAAAAACTAGCTAAACTCTTTTTGAACCTAGTTCCCCATTTCAGCTGTTGCTTACTTCCCGTTTCTTTAGTGTTAAGTAGATGCGAGTTTTGGACTTCCCCATAGACTGCGTACCAGTCTTTCGTAGGTTAGCTCATGGTACTCAGTTTCCGAAACAAAGTTTTAAATCTTGTTAGATCCAGGAATCGAACGCGCCGTGAGTTGCCGTGGCTTAGTGGTAGTCCCGCGGGTCCTTAAAACGTCTTGAAAAGTCTTATTTTTGATTTTGAGCTTTTAAGGCCTTGAAAAAGTCTTAAAAAGTCTTAATTTTGATTTTGAGCTTTTAAGGCCTTGAAAAAGTCTTAAAAATGAAAAATTTCATTTTTTAGGTCTTAAAATGCCTTACATTTGATATCAAGTCAAAGATGTTCCCTCCACTGGTTAAAATTTGAGGTTTTTTCGGCTGTATTGCTTGTCGAACACACAGAATGCCTCGAAGAAGCATCGCAAAAGGCACGGAAAAGTGCACAAGCAGTCACTTCAGTACCTGCAGTCCTGTTGGATTGTGGGATACTAATCTTTCACTTAATTGTATGAACCACATTTTAATTTCCATAGGTCTTAAATTTTGAAAGTTTGGGTATTAAAAAGCCTTATAAAGGTCTTAAATCTCATGAGTTGGAACCTGCAGGACACTGTTAAGCCTTGACATTTTATCAGTTTTCAGGAAAGAACAGAAAGGCAAAAAGGAGGCAGCTGCAGAGAAGAGGCGGAAGGCAGACAACAATGAAGATTCTGCACCAGTCATGAAACGACCAAAAACAGATGAAGACAATGACAAGGAAACAGACATCATTACTGTGGACGAAAGAGACAGCGATGAAAAAGAAAAAGAAGAAGAAGAAGAATAAATTTCCATAACTGTTTGTTTATCTTTCCACGTTTTTAAAAACTAGTTTTAAAATTCATGCGCCTTTTGGAATAACGATAACTTGGCAACCTCAAAGTAATGTGTGAATGAAGAGACAAATGTTGGGATTATAACGAAATCAGGGCCGGATAAAGACTACATGTAATGAAGATAAATTCCCCTTTATGTACATAGTTTCAAAATAATTCAAACAAAAAAACGAGAGGACATTAGTCTTCACATGTAGGTGCTGTATGTATGTATGTACGTATGTATTTACATATATATGTGCCATATATATGTACGTATGTCTGTATGTACCTTCGGCTTGACATTTTAGATATGGTATTTCTAATGCCTTCTATACTTGTTTGTCAGTAGTCCATATTGTTACAAAATTCAATATTCTTTCTTTTAAGTGCAACTATCTCTCTCTTTACTTCGTGTCACTACTGTTTATCTTACAATATTAAACAATTCTGGAAAAATGTTTTTGGTTTTCCATTTATTCTATGTTTCTTTAAAATTGTAATGAATTCATATATTGCAAAACCTAGCGTTAACGAGAGTTGATTCTTGGTCATGTTCCCTTGATCAAATTCAAATGTATCCCGACCAGGATAAAATTGCACAATTGAGCCCGTGCACCGAATACAACAACACATGATTGTTGCATGACTAAATTAACAATGTATGGTCCCTTGGGAAACTAGTTAGTTTTGCTTTCCCTCAGTCCTGATGTTTCTCTCAACTTCGTCTCGGGGGAAAACAAAGCTGTTTCCTGAGGGAACATACATTAAGTGTATATTATACACTGAGATTAATGTCAAATTTTCCCTAGTGGTCAGTGTATGTAAACTAGAAAGAGGTGTGTGCATGTTAACTTAACAAAGGATATGTAATCCACAAAAGCCGGTAAAATGTATAATTTGTTGTTGCAAGACAAATGCACAAAACACCCATTCCTTGTATAAAAATTATGGCAATCATCAGTGAAAAGGTGTGGGGGGTGGAGTGGGCTGGAGTATTTTTGGTTCAGATATGAAAAAAATCGTGTCAGCCCCCCTTCCTGTGTGTGAAAAACCATGGCTCTTCACTTAAAGACACAAAATAACTGATGACCCCCTCACCCTTATCCAGTCTTGTAACATTTGAATACAATAGGTTTTTTTTTAAGGATAATTTGCACATATACGAAGCTTCTGTCATTTTATTTACTTTGCTACCTGGTGAAAGATAAGTCGGAATAGTTTGTTTTTATGTTGTCCACAGTTGCAAGTACTGAATTTGGTTATGGCCAAAAGCTCAACCCCAAACAAGAAGCAAAAACTCAGTGGTGATTGTTGCTTCCTATAGTCAGTTAGATGGCACAGCACGAACTACTACAATGTATATGATGGCTAAAGAGCAATATGTATTTCCTGTTTGAAATTTCGGTCATCAAAAGCATACCCTGTTTATGATCAGAAGGTGGAAAAAGTATACCTGAAGGGCAGCACATTCCCGGTATAGATTAAATATGGGAGTATCCCTCGGGCACTAAGGTCATGTAGAATGAACAAACCACCTGTACTCAACTACACGGTTAGGCCAGAACCTACACACATGCGCACAAACCAAGGAGTTGAGTTTGTGCTGTCTACCGATTTACTAAGGTCACGTTACATATTAGTAGTGGTTATTTATTCGAGAATATAACATAAATTAGTAATAACGATTGACAGGTGTTCAACCCAATTAGGCCTTTTTAGCATGGTATAGCTAACAAACGGGCTCAGGTTTTCATACAAGGCAATCAAGTACAAAAGCAAAGAGATTCTAAGTTTTCCCTCTCAATTTCTGCTTCTCTTAACCCTTCCTTTTCAGATAGCACTTGCTAAAGTTATGGAAAACTTTTAAAAAACAGTTTCAAGCCATATAAATTTTTCTTGGTGCTGTTGAAATCTTATTCTGTCCAAAATCAGACTACAGTAGATTGGATAGTGGCCAGGTATTCTACCTGTGTTCCCTACTGTAAAGTTCTGGTGTTTTAACTAATTTTGACACTTCAATGGCCGAGCTAAATAATAGGTATTAAAGAATATGGGCTAGCAAGATAAGTTTGTAAAAAGAGCTTTTTAATTTATTTATGTTGCTTTCAAGAGTACTAAATAATGTATACAACACAGTTCTACAAGAAGCTTCAAGCTCAGTTACTGAGTTAGCACAGCACCACATTACTTGTGATCAGCACAAACTTTGCATTAAACAATAATTACCACAAGGGATGGGGGGGGGATAGGTTAGGCAGGATTTGATCTAACGTTTGCCTTTAGGGCCCACTTGTTCAAAAGCCGATTACCACTAACCCAGGCTTAAATTGTTAACTTATGTTCTTGTTTCTAATCTTATAGAGTTGGATTTGAGATGCAAAATTTAAGATTTAACAAAATCTGAATGGTATTTCAAAATAACCATAAACCTTTTTTTGCTGCTTGAATTTTTGTTTAACCCTAAAATAAGTTAGCCAGCCTTTGAACAACCAAGCCCAGGTTTGGACAAGTTTAATGTACAGACAAAGTTCAAGGGAAATTAAAAGTTGTTGCACAGGAACAAGTTATACAGGATTTTTCGAAAGTATATGTCACATTCTAAGAACTCGTATATCATGAACTACAAATGGTAGCGAGATGAAACTGCTACCATTTAAAAGCTAAAATCATTAAGGATTCTTACGTTATCCTGTTTTTGTCTCTTTCCTGATCCAGTAACAACTGTTTTTTTTGCTTTCTGGATTCGGTAATGCCGTTTATTGTCTCTTTCCAGATCCAGTAATGCTGTTCATAAGGCAAAAGCAAGCGTTTTATGTCCTCAAATTTGCTAAAACTAAGCGATGGACATCGACAACACTATGCTAGGTCAAATTTGGCAAGAAATGGATTATCGTTTGGATGTGCACTGTGTAACCAATGGCAAACACATTAAACATCTTTAAAAAATTAATTACTTGCCTTTTTGTATTCACATTTCTTGTACAGAAATTTGAAATTAAAAGTTTTCAGAATATTTAAGTCGCATTTTAATATACTCATTAATTATTAAGATATAGAATGGACTACATCGTAATGTGACATAGACTTTTGGAACACCCTGTATTTAGGAAAGTTTAAACTATTAATTTTTACAAATTCTTTACTAGAAAAACTTCAGTGTATGGTGAAAAAGAAAACCATTAATGGGGTTAAGATTTGAAATTTTACAATAATTGTGCAGTATAATTTGCCTGGGAAGTACCCACTAGGCATAGGAAAGGGTATCAATTTTTGACGATTTTTCAAATAAGGTTTCAGTTTGTTCATTTGGGATAGGGTGCGCCATTCTTAGTTTTAGATCCTGACAGCATATCCCTACCCAAGTGGGGATGGTGGTATCCTCCAGTGAAATCTGATTGATTTTGATCACATTTTCAACTGCCTTGAGTTGAGAATAAACTTTTACAAATACATAACAAAAATTATATTAAATACCTACACTGATACATGTACATTAATTGCAAACAGCAGAGAACATTATACAAATGTGAGGTTATCTTAGTAGATACTGATTACAACTGAGTCTTTTAATAACTAGTATTTTTATGCACAAACACCATCTTGATCTTTAGGCTGTCCGCAGAATAATATGAATTCCAGAATCAGTAAAAATAGGCTCACTCAATTCACCAATCTGCAGTGCGTATCTGTAACAAGACAGTACAAATTATTCATAAAATAGCAAAAATGCTGTAGGCTACCTTTTAGGCTCTGTAACAAGTAAAAATAACCTAGCATAAAGTCAACACCTCCAGCAATTTTGATCTGCGTTTATCCTCGTAAATGGGGGTGGCCTATATTACCCCACTTTGGTAGCAATCTCTCCAACTCCCACTCTCCATCTCACTCAATTCATGGCATCCTTTTTCTTCAAACCAACACTCTTGCTCTCCTTCTCCACTTGCGTCTTCCACGTCTTCTTTGGTTGTCCTTGCTTCCAATTGCTCTTCACTTCAAATTCCAACGCTTTTCTCAAAACACGTCCATCATCCCTCTTCAACACATGCCCGTACCATCTCATTCCATTCACCTTTGCCATCTAAACCATTGTTTCCATCCATCCCAACATCTCCATTAGGTCCTCTGTCCTCTTTTTCTCCATCAGTTTTGCACCACACATTGCTCTCACCATTGCTTTGTTATTCCAGGAACGCTTGCTGTCATGTACGTAATCGTCTTTGTAGTGGTAAAGGCATCACTTTGGGGAATCAATTTGGATTTCCATGGCAAGGAGCCAGTTCCAAGTAAGCATTTATCACAAACAACAAGTACTCTTGTTGATGTCCCAGATCTTTACCAATGCCAAAGTGTCGCAGAAAGCGGTTTCAGAAAAGTTTCGTACTTTACGCTATCAAGAAATTGGAAGCATCACCTTAACTCATTTTAATTCAATTAGCTCTTAATATTCTACTCGCTTTTATACCAGCCAAAGCTTAAATTCAATTTAATCCATTGCATCTACATTACTTTGAATGGGAAGCGTCGCCTTAACTCATTTTAATTCAATTAGTTTTTAGAAATTTTATACGCTTTGATACTGGCCATATCACAAATTTATTTTTAATCCATTATAAATAGCTTTGTTATGTGCATTCTTTCTGTAATTTACATTATACAGTTGTAAACTTGAGTTTTCTAAATTTTTATAAAAAATTGCCGATCAAGTATTTTAATAAAGTTATTATTATATTTTATTGACATTCTTAAAAAGAAATCAGCATTTATTTGCTGTTTTTATCACCTTAACTTTATTTTATGTTAGTTGTTTACCCTACAATTTCATTTTAAATTCTACATAAACGTTTCTGATCGTTTTAGTTTGCAACCGATATTATTGTGTACTGCAGTTTTATCAATTTGCAATCAATTTCTGATAATTTTGTCGATTGTCTACGGCACAATTTAGCTCAAGTGACAGGATTGCAGTTTTTTGTTTATGGCCATAGATAGTGCATAAAGAGTTCAACACTTCGTTGATGGGACGCTTATTCTTTCGGGTGATACTCAAAACGTCTGCTAATTCCACTACTTTTAATGATTAGCAAAAACTTCATCCTTTGTAGTTTTGGTAGGAAAATAAAAAAAAAATGTTTGGTTTATATTTTATAGTTGCCAAGGAACAGTTTCCAGCTCTGATTGGGACACTTTCGTTGGCTTACTTCATTCATAATTGTATTTTGACAATTTTAAGAAATCAAGCTCACCCGGAAAACAATGTAAGTATCTTTCAGTAAATACTAAACAAACACTTTCAGTGATCATGTTCGTGGTTACATTTACACCCGAGGGAGAGTGAGAGAGTGGTATTTAGCTAGCTAGTAATGTGTCGTTAAGCCCTCTAATCTATTGTTTTTGTGCCAAATGATACCATTCTGTAATTACTGGGTTACCTCAGGTAAGCTCCTTCATAAAATGGGTATGTTTTTTTCTTGGTCGTCTCCTAGAAACCTTCCATTCCATTTTCTGACTGGTATGTTGATGATTGTTTTACAAAGAGAAAAGCCAATGCCCCAGATCAGCTTATGGAAAGTTTGAACAGTTACCACGCCCACCTTCAATTCACCATTGAGAAAGAGCCAACCAATTTTTTGACATAGCTTTCACTGTTAACAGAGAAAAAGGTACCACAAGTGTTAACGTTCATTGGAAGTCGGCCGTCCCAAAGAAATGGAAAAGAAACACCATCATTGGAGCACTACACCGAACAATAAAATTGAATCTGACTGGCAAAGTGAAATCCAAAACATGAAACAGTCATTTGTAAACTCATGCATGTTATCCGCCGAAATTTGTACACAACACGATCAAAGAATTTGAAACAGGGAGGTGATGACCTTATCATCCCGGTCCACCTTTTTCACGAAAGAACTAATGTTGGGATGAGAATAATTTTTTGCCCAAAAACTGAGTTAAACAGCCGGAAGTTTATTCGTAAACCAAACTCATACACAGGCGGTAAATTTAAATACTTCTTCATTTGGCAAACACGAAAGATCGAGTCATTGTTCAAACTGTAAGACCATAATAAACACATTTCACACGTCTTCTGAGATAACTCCGTGTAAACGCTCAGCTCGATGCATTGCAACCTGCAGTTATTGTATTTACTTTAATTGTATTTACCGCCATCCTCATTGCTTAGAGTCCCAATGTTAAGGTGGCACATACCTGTATGTTGTGAAAGGTGATTATGGTCTTAATGCTTTTTTTTTCTCAGAATTGTTTTACTTTTTACCTTTTATATACTTTAAAACTCCTTGAATAGGTTGTAAAAAGATTTTTGAACTCCGTCGGCAAGTTTACAAGTGAGGCACGTGGTTTGTTCAGATTTAGGTTGAAAAGTCTGATCATCCCCGTAGGACTAACGTTCAAAACGTCATCTTGGTGCTTTCCCAACGGTGATTATAAATAAATTTGGATAATACGTGCGTTTTGATTGGTCTACAAGTGAGTTCTCATAGCGCTATGAAGCACGAAAATGACTTGAGCAATGTGGTTTGACTGTCTCCGAGTTGTGAGAATTTACAGTACGCTCTTCGTAGGATCGTCTTTCTCTTTGTTAACAATGAAAACAATAATTTTATGAAAGAAATAAAACATGTTGTCCGTGCCTCCATAGCCTGTTGAAAA
>JAOBBB020369007.1:0-10079 GCA_025331005.2 Zoanthus gigantus
ACTAATGTTTTGCTGTGGGGAGGGGTGAGGGTTAAATTTATGTCTGAGTGGGGAGGGAGGGGGTAAATTTATAAAGACTTTATTTTTGATGGGGGTAACTTTTTAAAAACAATACTTTTTATAAAAATCACCAGCCCCCCTGTGACATAATAAACGAACAGTCCCTTAGCTTACCGGTTAGTCATGTCGTTGAAACTCGAATTTCTACATGAAAGATACCGATTGGTTTTGTCCGCAACGCCTTCTTGAAAAGCTCGATAGATGAGCTTTCAAACAATAGTTGTCTCAGCTGTTCCCTCGAGATGGGTATTAGGACCTCCTCAGGTGATGGAGTAAGTGCATGAACTCTTTAAAACCTTGCTAAAAAATAGTATGATGAAAAAAAAAACAGAAAAAAACCTTTCTCCCTCATGCCGCCGGATAAACTTTACAGTTCAGAGATTAGAACAATTCTCGGTATTTGTAAATGTGAACCAGAGTACACAAATGTATGAACTTTCCTTCCTTAACGACCCATAACCTTCATCCTTAGCGCACTTTTTTTTAAGTTTTGAAACAAACTTGTTTCCAAAATATATCTGTAAAGTTGTCTTGAATGCCTACAAAAGCTATTAATTTATACAACTGTTTTTGATTACGGACTTGTTTTATGGCAGTTGGAAACGAATATTTCAACTAAAATGAAAAATACCTAAGATGGTAGAGTTTCCATATATGAAAAGTCGACCCATCTGACCGCAAAGGATGCTTGGTGATTATTTTAAAACGCTAATACTACTATGTTTTTATTCTATAGAATCCGAGCAGAATCAAGAAGTGTGCTTCTCAATCAAGTCAGCTTGAAATACAGATATTGGAGGTTTGTAAAGGCTCGACCTCGAATATAGATGATATTTCTACACATGTTGATTAATTGTCTATATAACTTATTACTTTTCCGATCCTAGAGTCCGAGTTCCAGAAGCAGAAAGCGGCAGACTTCTCCCTCACACCAGGATGAACTTTACAGTTCGAAGGTTGGAAAATGTCTCGTTATTCGCATATATAAGCGAGAGTATACGAACTAACGAAATAATATAATTCTTAATTATACGCTTATACTACTATCTTTTTATTCGATTATAGAGTCCAAACAAAAGCCGGAAGCGTAAAGTAGAGATATCGGAGGTTAGCAATGTCTTCACAAATTAATACACGATATTTCTAGAATTCCGCTTAAAATTGCCAATAGAACTTTTCCTACATTGTCGATCCTAGAGTCCTAGAAACAGTAAGACGAAGAAACCTCTCACTCTAGCGACTCAAGCCAGCATGAGCAGTGCTCGACACTCACTTTGCAACTCACTAGTATTTTGGTTAGTGACGACTTTTCTTTTTTGTGTCTTTTTTTTCGTTAGTAGCAACTTAGATGGAACTAACCAAAAACAAATTTTACTAAGCAAATGCCGAAATTTTGAGATGTTATCCTCGCAAAAAAAACACAACGTACATCAGTCAATTTGACTCTGTTTCCTTGCTAAAGTGGTGGGTGGAATTGGGACACTGTATTAGATGCTACATGATGTGTTTCTTTGATCATATGTACAAACTGATGAGGTCTGAATAGACGAAACTAGTTTTTATGTTGTAACGATATACGTCGAAGATTTTTAATTATTAACTTGAATTTTTAGTGTGTAAAGGTATTATATCAACTGAGTTGAGCAACAAAATGAGTTTTAGAACGATATCTGTGACGAGCCAACACCCAGAGAACCTGGTGAGTACAAACTAAGAAATAGACTTATCTGTGAAAGCCAGAGGGAAGTGCTAATAATGCCAAAATAAAATTTCGCGATCGGATAGGTGTGTACTACAGTCAACGTTATAGAACGATATTAAATGCATCCGTCACAGTACATTCCTATTTTTCTGATTTTTAAAATACGTTACAAAATAAAACCTAGGGCGACGTACGTACGTCCTTGCACATATCGGGACCCTGTGGTATTATTAGGAAAACTCATGTATCTCTGAAAATGAATATTGTCAGACAACCAAACTTGGGTAAAGTTGTTTAGGTGGCAAGGTTGTGCAACAATATAGTGATGTAATCGATGACATCAAATCAGGAGCTCTGCTTATAGGTACTGCCTAAATCTATATATTATTCAAAGTGAAAGGAACATATCAGGCACGAACGTACAAAGCAACAAGATGAGCATGTGATGTGATACCATCTAAAATTTAAAGTCGCTCTCTAACATCGGCAGGCAGGCAAACAGAGGAAATATTATTTCTGGCAAGTGGGTGATATGACGCCATTGATGACCTGGGGGATATGGCGGTTCTATAAAACATAGTCAATAAAACGGAGATTCACTATAAGGCAGCCAGTGTTCAATTTTTTTTACAGATTTATCTTCAGTCAGGGGGTTGCCAGTACTAAGAAGTTCGTCATGTGGTTTAACGCTGAAAGATATTTTGGATGTATGCGTCAATGGGATTGTTCCAAACATAAACTTTGCGATAAAGTTCCTATGATGGTAGACAAAAGTGCTATTTTTGTCATCGACCTTGCAGTTGTCAACCATTGCGACTTAGCCGCCGACGAATGCGCAGGATACGGAACACATTCTAGTCCCTCCATTGCCATAGAAGTTGATGTCGATGACAATGGCAACCTTGACGACTTAACACATTCAACGACAAACCTGCGCAAATGCGATGACTTGCGTTTTGCCCCTCCAAACACTCGACGATTCCTTGTCAAGCGGCAATATAGTTGGCACACTCTGACAAAAAAGTACAAAGGAATGATTGCTAAAGTTGAAGAGAATGGCCATTTGATGCGTTTTGCTATAATACAATACATCGTAAACACAAAGGATACGGCAAGCCTTTTTACAAAACCCTACGGAAATGGCTCGAAATCAAAAGAACCGTACATTCGAACGAGGCCTAGCATTCTCGCAAGGCTACGAGAAATCGGCCAGAAAGGTAGCGCCAAAGAGCTTATCGCTCAAGTTGAGCAAGAAGTGGGTGATGTTCATTCCGAACACTCTCCCTCTTGCCTACCCAGAAACCAAGTGTATAAGCAAATAGGAAAAGTTGAAGGACGAATCAAGTCCAGAAGCACCGGCCCAGCGGCTACTCCTGACTTTAAAAGGTTATTGTCCTTACAACATTCTGGTTCCTTCATAAAGAATGTCAATTTCACGGTTCGTACGGATAAGTCATCCAGGAAACGGGCCGCGCCATGCACAGGTGCGAAGCCAATGTCAGTAGCAGGTATTCACATGACATACAAACTTGGACCCTTTTACCTGACAACCATGACTTTCCCAAATCCGATGTTTGTCTTGAAAACAAATGAACAAAGACATCTAACGACTCTTACGGCTACAATGACATTCGTGACTAAAGAATCCTATGACTATGAATACATGGCTAGGTGCTTGACGACAGAAGGCATAAAGTGTTTGAGATATGGCAGGGATGGTGAATGTTCTATGGAAAGTGAATTCGAGGCTCAATACCCGATAAATGCTGACGGATGTTCAGGTGACAATATCCACCTTCGTTGTTTTGACCACGTTGAAGATGATGTTAACAGAAAGTTGTTGTCGCTGAATGTCAGCAAACAGTAAAGAAGAGACATAATCATTGATATTTTAGAAAAAGAGCACGAGGGGGAGAGGGTAATTGGTTTAGTGGATTATGACAACGAGGAGGAATTTAAGCAGAAGTACGTCAGCATTGAATGCAAGTGGCCAGAAGACTTCGCCAAATGCATGAAATCAACGAGTGGACGTCTACGAAGCTTGAAACAAACCATCAAACTGTGTATGTTGCGAAACGTACGAACAGCAGCTGGCCTCGGCGATCTCCCAAGCAAATGGTCCAACCAAAGGACAGAGTGTTTGAATAACGTAACTAAAGAGGCTAACCACTCCCAGACAACCGATCAAGTGTCTATCCACGAAATCATTGAAAAAGGGGTTTTCAAGCAGCAAGAAAACGAATATGTAAAGGCTCTCTACGCTACAAGAGAGTATCGATAAGCGCCGCGATACAAACACCATGCGGTAGATCCGGTAACGTGGTCGCGAAAGTCAGACGAACAACGGAAGGACTACGTAAAAAAGGTACTGAAAGGAGAAATGGATCCTGTGGAGGACGAGAGCCCCCAAAAACTAGTCACTAAGCACTTGTCGACAAGTATCGCAGCATCCGGAGTGCAGTCAATTCCTCGCCGTGCTTTGAATGAAATATGGCAGAAAGCAGAATTAATTCTATCACACCACCAGGTACTTAACCTTAATAATGGTGTTTATTGTGTAACCGAGCATGGGACAAGCACTTATGTATGTGTTAGAGGCGACAATGTCATCTCAGGGTTTTGCACGCGCCTTGAAAATCCTTGAAAGTCCTTGAATTTCAAAATAAAAATTCAAGGCCTCGAAAGTCCTTGAAAATTGCAGTCAGTGCTGGAAAGTCCTTGAAATTTGTAGCTAATTTCATCCAACATAGATTCTAGAGTGCCTACTAACAGAAAAGTAGCAATACGTAACAGTACCTCTCCGAACGTCGAACAAACGCCCCATGCACATAGCTTGGTTAGATTCATTGCTGATTGGTTATATCTCTGAAATGTTAAGGGCCAATGAAATATATTGTACTATTCGCTCTTTCTGCGAAAAGCCATGTGCTACTTTGCCACGATCCAGGTGTGAAGGTTCCATTTCCAGTGTCATCAGCATCGAGCATACCAGGAGGAGAGTATGTATGATAGCTGACAGTCTCGCTTCTCAACCAGTTGTGGAGGGATGTGGCAGCGAACACGATCTTAGATGTCTTGTAAGGATCCAGAGGATTGGTTTCTGGAATACTCCCCAACGCTTGGCCAAAATACCAAAAGCATTTTCAGAAATTCGTCGACATCTTCACAACCTATGTTGGTAAAAAAATTAAAAAAAAAACAAGTTAGGTAATATAGCATTTTAGCATTTTCTAACATAATTTGTAAATACTGCTCCTCTCAGTGGTAAGTCAGTTTGGGGTGTGGTGGGGGGCGTGGAACTGTGGGGAAGCCAGGAATAGGCAAAGTGTCTGAATCTACAATTTCAGACAATAGTATTGGGACACTTTCCCAGCAAATAATAGTTGTCTCCTTTAGACTAATTAGGATCGGTATTAGGTCTCACTTGCTCCATAAACTTGCTTGGGTACAAAATTGAACCCAACAACTTGTCATTGAGCATGACAACCATTTTATTTCTCAACATTTTTTAAAGTCAAAATAAAGCAATAGAATTTTGAAAGAATGGCAATTTTTTATGTTTTGAAATGATTAAAAAACAAAATCGCAGCATTTAACATACAAGAAAGAGGGGTCATTCCATGCCAACTCAACCAAAGTTCGAAAATCTTCCCACCTAAC
This sequence comes from Zoanthus gigantus, assembly GCA_025331005.2. Lineage (NCBI taxonomy): Eukaryota > Metazoa > Cnidaria > Anthozoa > Zoantharia > Zoanthidae > Zoanthus > Zoanthus gigantus. The sequence continues at coordinate 5,423 of JAOBBB020369007.1, forward strand.
CATCTCAGATTTTGTTGAACAAATTTCTAAAAATTCTTTAGATGATCAATAAAAAAATCCCAAGGTAATACTGTAAGTGCAAACCCTTCAACTATTTCATACTCAAAATGAAAAACAAAAGTCTTTAGTTTATACAACTACTTATTAAATACCTGTAGTTATAAATGCGGTTCTCGTCATTTGTCAATTGGGCCTTTGGAAAAGGCTTCATAGGATATTCCGTCAGGCCAAAGGCATCGTCGCCAACCATAACATACGGGACTGGCTTGCACCTTGATGGAAGGGGAGTAGGCTCCGGGATATTAAGAGGATTTGCAGTGGATACCAAAGACTCCTTGAAATTGCATCTGTTCCATACACCGCCATCAGACATTCGGCAATTGGCACCCACGTCCACATACAAGAATTCGTAATTTGGCCCCACAATGGCTAACAGGACAACACTATCGCTTCCTTTGTAATTACGATAATGTGACCCTGACTTGCCTGGCTGAAGCATGACGATGTGTTTGCCGTCAATCGCCCCGAGGCAGTTAGGAAAATTTCACCGTTTGTAAAATTTTTCACTAACACGGAGCCATTGCTCTTTACTTTGGGGAACTTGCATAAACTCCTTGCCAAGAACTTCTGTTATTGCAGCGTCGTCGACAATGTAGGAGATGGCATGTCTCGATATGCGAAACTGAAAAGCGAGCGAATGGAACGACTCTCCAGTGGCCAAAAAATGTAGTGTTAGCGCCACCCTCTCTGCTGGAGAAATTGCCTCCCTCATGCACGTGTCCCCTTTTTTAATCAGGGACGGAACCAAAGAAACGAGATTGTTGAAGTGATCTTTGTCCACTCGAAGGTACTCCATGAACGAACTGGGGTCTTCCGCTGCCAGCGCTTGTACCATCCTGTGGAATGCCCCCATCTCCTGCCTCCTGGCTATCCAGTCTCTTACCAAACACGGCGATTTCATCTTTTAATGTGAGCTTTATCCTCGCTATCTAAGAGTATCAACGAAAGGACTCCTAAAGCTTTTTTTTTTTGCTAAGCGACGCCATTTCGGATTGCGTAATGTAAACATCATCGCATTAGAGTTTGGTAGCCGCTCATCAAAGATTGCGCGTAATGTTGCACTAAATGTTGCGACCGTGTACCCACGTCGAGTGACGAATATTGCACGCAATATTGCGCGCAATGTTGCACCGTGTATCCGGACCTTAATTCATTTCTTCCAACTGGTAGTACGTGCACCAACTGCTTGAATCTACCACGCCCTTCTAATGATCTGGAGCTAACACCAACTGATATACTTTTTGGGCTGTATGACCTGGCATTTCAAAATGCCTTCTTTGTTATTATTTGACTTGTTTAGTTGTATAGAGCTTGTACTGGATATAAGTACTCACAGTACATATTATTTATCATTGACAGTATGAGAAAGTGCTCCTAACAGTTATTAACTCTAATACAACCACTCACAATGTTAGGGATTGTTTTTTGTAATTTGAACTTTAGTTACCGTTCATTGATTATACCAAAAGTTCTTGAAAATATTGTTTCGGTTTGCATTTTTAGTGTTGACTAGCCTTTATTACACTATACTCTATATAATGGCAAGATTAATTGAATCATTCATCGCTGTGAATGCATAACCTGTTTTGAAAGTTACAAATAAAATCATATTTTGAATACTTTGGTACCAAAGTTTCCTAACAAATTAAATCGATTCAAAAACATGCACGGCACTCGAGGGGCAAGTTACAGAGGAAAATTTGTATACTTACCCGTCCAAGTACGATAGTTAAATTCTTGTCATTCAACTTCTTCACTTTAATTTCTCTTACCCATCCACAAACGAACTGGTTGTAAGCTTCTTAGCTTTTATAAGCACGAAACTCCTCCAAAGAGTATGCGCTTGTTTTCAGAACAAGGTAGGACACGATATCAAAAAAAGAAATTGATGGATAATTGTCGATATTCGTACACCACTGGTTGTTCGGCACTTCGTAAGGATCGATGTCATCTATTTGTGCAATTTTTTGTTTGTACTTTTTTTTGGCACAATGATCCAAGGAAGATAAATACGATTTTTGCGAGACATAATATCAACTAAGCCAACACGCTACCTTGCCCTCAAATATGGAACGCCATAGCTGTCTTAATTCATCATTTATTATATTCGGTGCTTTTATCATTATGTGCAGTGCTTTGGTCATTATATTCGGTACTTTCATCATGATATTCGGTGCTTTTATCATTATATGCAGTACTTTTGTCAATATATTCGGTACTTTCAGCAATATATTCGGATTTTTTTGTTATTATATTCGGTACTTTCATCATTATGTTTGGTGCTTTTGTCATTATATTTGGTGCTTATATCATTATATTCGGTGCTTTTATCTTTGTATTCGGTGCTTATATCATTATATGCCGTACTTTTGTCAATATATTCGGTACTTTCAGCAATATATTCGGATCTTTTGTTATTATATTCGGTACTTTTATCATTATATTTGGTGTTTTTGTCAAAACTTGTTCCGTTACAAAGTGGGAAATGTCAGTTTTATTATGACATTTTTTTAATCGAAAATTCCCCAGTCACAACACTGATTTTGTGTGTGTGTTTGCAGTGATTGGAATTGACTGTTTCATCAAATGTCACACTCCTAAATCCCCAAATTCCACCAACTTTTGGCTAATGACAAGGAAAACTTGTTGTTATAGAACTTCTAAAAGACATAAAGATTTTCATTAACCCATTATCAAATATAATCAGTGAATATAATTTTGCAGGTTTGAAAATGTATTTTCATATTCTAGGACTTTTCATGCGAGACTTAATTTAAGTTCATCACACTTTTAAGTAACAGACCACCATCAGAAACTTACTCATTTATACAAATACTTGCAAGTGCTACATTTTTATGTTATGAAACTGAGGATTACACTAGATCCCAATAGACCTCCTAGGCATCATCAGATTGCTGTGGCCACGTGGTTTGAAATGAGTAAACAAACGCCACACGCGTCAAAGATTTTAGTGGATTATATGTGTTAGTGAAAAAGAAGTCGGCAAAAATGGTCCATTATTGCGCTGCTTATGGTTGTTATGACAATTCAACCGATACTAGTTTAACATTTCATTCCTTTCCGAGCAATAAAAAACTTCAGGAGAAAGAAATTGTAAAATTTAGGCTATTCTAATTTAGTTTAGGTTAACGAAAAACCATATGTTTATCGTTCCAGCCCGCTTCAATTTTTTCGGGCCGCACGGATATTTTTTATTATTTTTTATTACAATATCAGCCATAATAAATACGAAAAAGGTAAACAAAAAAGCGACAGGCGTTCTTTTATTTAGAACCCAGTTCCCCAAACAGAGAAAATTCACATGGACAAACTTGTCCATCCTAGGATCAGGCCATTTTTGGAAACTTCTGAAGAAATGGGATCTTTTTTGTTTGATCATATGAGACTTACAATTGGAGTCAATGATGATGTAATTACCAACCCAATCGAGCAATTGACATCAATGAAGGAGAAAGGGGAAGATGTGTTTGTTTCATTTGAAGAAGAATGGGAACCAGATGCATATTCCAGTGATGGTGGTGATACAGACATTTTGAGCGATTAAAAACTCAAAAATTCAACTTGAAATAACTCAGATGCAGTCAAAATGATGTTATGAATACTTAGTAAATTGACTTGAAATGTTTGTTTATATTCCTTTCAAACCCTTGCTCCACCCTCTGCAAATGACTCATGTGTTCAGCATAGGTTCACATATGCTGTTTTTTGTGAATTGTGTCATGATCAGATTTTTGCAATTAAAATATTGGTTGGCATCAGTTTTTGACATGATTTACTTATCATAAGTTGTTAAACTGTTTTTATAATATTAAAATCTGAAATGATTTATTTAAAATAGTTAAACTATTTTTTATTATTTAGTAAAAATATATCATTTCATTTAAATTGCTACACTATGTATATTTGTTGTACAATTCCAATTAAACTGCAAACAACATAAAATTTGTAGGTCCAAGTGACCATTGGCAAAACCAAATAACATTTGTATATCACAGTTAACCCTGGGAAGCGTTTAACATTGTTCCTTGCTTGGGTCATTTTATTGAATTTGTATTAGATGAAAAACAGCAGTCAACTGAAACTTCGACCATGTCTAATGCCTTCACCATAGTGATGCCTACCCAAAGAAGTAAGAGACATTTGCCAGCCCAACTTGAAGAACATACAAAAAAGATAATGAATTAGGCTGGAGCCTAGATGAATGCAACTATCAAGGTGAAGCATTTATAGCAGCCTTGGCAAACACACTATGGGAGCTAGATGGACATCACAATAGCTTGAAAGATCGCGGTTGCCCTATTCCCACTTTGCTTGAACACTGTGAAGATTACAATAAGCCTGAGAAATCAAAACATCGAAAGCGTACCCTACAAAATCTTCAATGTAACAAGTTACAACCACTCTCCCAACGATTATTTCAGTTGTGTGGCTCTTCCTATTTAAAACGACAAGAATGGAAAGCAGTGCGAGAGGATATCTTACGTCTTGCTGACAATCTAAGAAAATACTGCTCTTATCTGGAAAAGAAAGCTGCAGAAAGCAAGGAAGCTCATGCAAATAAGATCCTACGCACAGA
>JAOBBB020369018.1:0-10077 GCA_025331005.2 Zoanthus gigantus
ACAGTTTTTACAATTTTGATTAGACGGCCTCTTTAAGCCCCGTCTACACGTCAGACTTAAAAGTCTGTGAAGGTCAAAAAAGGTTATTCTTTTACTACCAGATATAAAAACTCGCACACGTTGTTTAGAAGTAACTACATCTGAGCATATAAAACAGTTTGTATACACTATTCAATAACTTTGAAGTTACATCCATTTTAAACACCCTGTCGTCAGTTCACCAATCATGGACGCTCGGATCCGTCATGTCAAGTACTTCATTAAAATTCAAACGTCATCAAGGTGACCATGCAATTATGCGACCACCCATAGAGGGCAGCGGACAGGCGCTCGACAATTTTGAAAAATCACTTCCCCTGGGTCCAGCTAGTTTTGGAGTTTCTTTATGTGCCCGTGACCAATCAGGTCTGTCTGGATCCGAGCGTCCAGGATTTATCGATGGAACGGATTTGTTTAAAATTTTAGTTCATTTTGAACAGCGATGGAACCATCACAGCCAGGGTGGCTAAAGAAAGTATTCTGCCTTTTGTTTATGGAAAAAGTAGAGTTTCGAAAGGAGAGTGAAAGATTTTTGGATGGACTTTGTTCTGCCGGTTTGACAATTGACCGTAAAGTTTCCTGCCTTTCTATTTTTATAGTAGTTACGTACAAACCACTCGCTTGAACCTAAAACCCGTTCTCAGGCGGAAAAAACATCAAACAACTTTTAAACTTAAAGGTATGCTTATTTTCAAATCATTTACAATTTGAGTAATTTTTTACAATCGACGGCAAAAATTTGAATTTCCCATACAAAGTCTTATAAAACTTTGAAAATGTCGTTACTGATAACTCTTTACCACCATCACTGAGCTTGGGTTGCCTGTGCTGAATGGATTTGTCCTCGGTGATCCCAGGGACAAATTCACCACACTTTCTAAATCGCCAACTGGTTTGCCTCCTACCAGTTGGATTCTTACTGAGAGAGAGAGGGATCTTAACATTATAGTGAAAAGTCCCCTTTGGGGAGTTATCATTAAGTACTTATCCCTATTTACATTTATACCTATTCTTTATCAAGGGTAAAATTAGTCCGTATGATGTATCGTAAGAGTTCACGTTATCTCTAGTTGGGTCTACAGTTAGAACTCTTGCGTTTACTTCACTGCAGTGTTCTGGCGAAAGGCATCGCCTCGAACATCGTCCACCATTAGGTCACCAATTAAGTGAGCAACACTTAATCAAGGGCAATGGCTTTATTCAGAATAACATTGTAAATAGAACTTGGCATTAAAAACTGGAGAGATGATACAGATGAGACTTACGATGTTGAGAAGATTGCTTCCTCCCACCTTAAAAGTCTCTGCCTGGTAAAAAAAAAAAAAAAAAAAGGAAAAAGCGGAAGATACATGGGGGTTGGCAGAACTCAACTAAATCCCAGCATTGGTTTCCCTCACTAAATATTTCCCACGCTAACAGCTTTTCCCTAAAGAAAACGATCCATAAAAATTTTTATTATTGCCATATTTAGAAACGTTACAACCAGGCATGGCTAATATTATTTCTAACATCATTTGAATAAATTAAAAGGCACAAATATAGCTTGAATGAAAGCTCGTATATAGATTGGATAAATTTCCAGTAGATATGAACCAATGACCAAACATCGACTTGTCTTACTTATCAGGGGGTGATCTATTTGTAAAAGGTGATAGCAGCAGAAGAGTTACCGTGGTTAATAGTTTGATTAAGAAAACCAACGCTAGGAACTTGGTTGGTATCTGCCGACCTCCATCTTCTGAGAATTTTCATTTTCGCCTGTTTTTTTTTTTTTTTTTTCACACACACAAATACAGGCGCGATGATGGACAATTTAAAGACAACAACATTTTTTGAGAAAAAAAAGAAAAACAGATTTCCAAAATAGCAAAGCTACACCGCAGATAGCTAATCGAGCTTTATTATAAGGTTACAAAAACATGTTTTGTGGCTATTTGTTATCATGATTTACAGATTATGCTACAGGAAAGAGTTTTCTAATTCAATCTTTATTTACATCAACTTGACTAGTGTTGCATTCAAAAGTGTTCTGTACAAATAAATTGTTTTTCCAATTGTATACGGACAAATTCGCGGATTGTTTAGTTCATTACATGTCAACTTACTTATACCTAATTACTAACTCTAATTCCTAATTTTGATCATATTCTCGATATCGGAACACAACCGATTATTTTATTTAGATTTTCCTAATGAAATCTTCGCTTTTCCCACCACTCTTTCTCATAAGTTTGATGTCGCTGATCACAATATCACGTGAAACTGCTTTACACATGTCGTACACCGTAAGGGCGGCCGCAGTTACAGCAGTCAGCGACTCCATTTCTGCTCCAGTCCTTCCGATTGTGTCAACAGACGCACAGATGTGCACGGCATAGCTTTCCTCGTCGAGCTGCAAATCTACTTGAATGTTAAAAATAGGGATGTTATGACACAAAGGGATCAAAGTAGCGGTGGCTTTGGCTGCCATTATACCAGCTAACTGAGCTATCACTAGCACGTCTCCCTTTTTAATTTTATTCTCTTTAACCAAACGAAAAGCCTGTGCTCCTAATATAACAATACCAGACGCCACTGCATTTCTGCGACTCTCGGGTTTTCGACCAACATCGACCATTTTTGCTCGCCCATCACTGTCAACATGAGTTAATTTATCCGAACCAACTGATTCAATTTGTGTAGATTCTGAAGTCTTCAGTATAACTCCCCCATCGTTTGTTTTCCAAGTACTGAAACAACGACTGACCTGGACTGATAAACGTTTCACAGTTTTAGTCAGACGAAATCCTTTATATCGAGTTCCTGATACTTGATCATACAGAGATTGTGGCAGATACTGCGATGAATATCGTTCATTTTTGTTATTTTCTATGACATTTTTTGAAAGAGTCCATTTATCAAAAGCCTTAGGTAGCTTGTTTGTGTTGAATTCTTTACCGATGTCAGGTATATCTGAAGAAAAAAAGATAATTTTACTTTAATTATAGTTGAGCTGGTGAATATTTCATATTTAAAATATAATTCTATAACTGTTAAAGTACATAGTTTTTATATAGAGAACTAACATTTTAAACACTTCGTTCTTGCTTTTCGTAGTCCTAGGGAAAACAAGTGACAACTCCGCACGAAGTATATCCACGATCAATAGGAGTATAAACCACAATTGACTTTATTAAGAGTCTCCCGTGCTCCATCCCAAAGTTATAAACTTTAAATCTTATAATAATAATAATAATATTAATATTATAATATAAATAATCATGATCATAACAATTATCCTATCATGGTTAGTTTGCATCTTAATAATACACTCTTTAGTAATTCTTCAACTGAGCTTCAGTTACGTAAAATTATCCACTCGCAGAGTACATATACACATGCTTTAGAAACTCAAGGTCGAAAGATTGATTGTCAACTAAATGAGTAATTTTTAATTTGTGAAATCTCGAGTCTTTACTCTTTGTCAAAAACTCTGATGCCAGATTCGGCTTCTAGATCATAAGATTTTTAACTATCCCCGTTGTTTACATTTAGCGTGGTATAATGTGCCAGAGAAGCCTAATTCAACGCTAAAATGATATCAAAGTTTTCTTGTCCACGATGAGCTTAGGCTCGTTTTCCTTAACAATTTTAATTCACTTTTAATGTAAAGTCTACAGTTGAAATTCCAATACATACTTGAACATTTTATCTATCCACCGATAAGAATCATGGGACGGTTTTTCTGTTTGGCAATGTTGAACATACCTAGGTCCAAAAACCAACCAAGTGTTAATTCTAGATTGCACCTGGCTAACTACTGATCATTCTATCGATCGGGCTCAAAGCGCCAGAAGGGAGTCGACTGTTACACATTTGTTTACAACACCCAAAAGATAATGCCGTTTATTGTCATTAACTTTTCACTTTTAGAAGCGTCTCTTAAAAAGGTAGTGCTAATATCTTTGTGTAGTTCCAAGATTATAATCTTGGCAATTATTCTCCTAATGAATCTAATAAAAGGTTTTTGTCAATTTAATTGTTAATCCTTTTGTATCAACTACTGCCTTAACATTTGAGATACGAAAAACGTTTACACGGCACCCGTCAAATTTTTGACCGGTCGAAAATATGCATTTTTTGGCCTTTCATTTAAACGGAAACAGCCGAACCGTACAAATATTTGACCGGCTATTCGTCCTGCAAAGTCGAGTTCAAATTTTTGTCCGGTGCCGTCAAAAAGGTGATCAGTATCGTGTAAACACTTCAAATGGGTAAGTTTTTGAACTGTTATAGGTTTTTTACGAGGCTAGACGGCTACCTGGCTACACAGCAAAACAAACCGTTTTAAAAACAGTTTTATAATGTGCAAGTCATCCAAATGCTTCGAAAGTATATAGTTTTGATATTGTAAATAATTTTCCCTTTAGTATTATTCTATTTTATAGAAACTGTATTTTATCAAATTGTATTTGTTAAATCTACTGTAATTCAGCCTTTGGCTGCAATTTTTAGATTCTTTTAATAATCTAAAGTTTATTAAAATAAACCATTTTGACTTTGACTTTGAACAACGCATGTTCACGTGATAAGTGGCTGACAGATAACCGCGGGTTCTAAGTACAATCTCAAAATAGCCGGTCTCGTGTAAACGAAAGACATTTTCGAGCCAAAAAAAGAGACGGTTCCGTTTAAACAGTAGATGTACTGTGCAAATTTTCGACCTGTCAAAAATTTGACCGGTACCGTGTAAACGTAGCCTTAGTGAAGACGACGGTAAGCAGGCGGTCAGCAAGCGACATTCCAACGTGCCACTTTTGTTTTCATTAATTAAGGCTATTGTTCTTTGCCGTTCCCGTCGCCGTCTTCCTATCATAAAGTCCCTAATATTTCCCAACAGAACGACAAACATATCAACATTTTCAGTTTCACTGACCAAATACTAATGCTAGAAATAGTCAAATCATAATGATTTTAAACGGGACATGACTTGATTGCTATTTCGCCCTTTTTAGGAAAGTCAGCTTCTTACACTACTCACGGACAAGATCAAAAACTTTTAACATCGAGTTTTGCATCAAATAGATTTAACCGAAAGGTGGTCAAAGAGTAACCAACCTGCGTGCTGCTTCTTCTTTCTTTTAACTGCTGCGTTTATCGTCTCCAACAGCTCCTTCTCAGACATTCCAGACCTCAATGCGTCACGAAGCGACACCTCTGAATTCCCGAACAAACAGACCTGAAGACGAAGTACACAAGCAATTTGGTGTAATTTGGTTTAAGAGGCATTTGTCTTAATCAAGAATGATATATTTTTAAAACCGTAAAGTGTAAGTGCCCATTTTGTCCTAGTTGCCGTGAGAATCTCATACCACGTCGATCAGGTACAGTTTGCTAACATTTATATCTACGACAAATTTAGATTTAAAAACACTGAAATTAACAGAAATAGTTCACACGTTTTACACCTTGGTCATTGTGTAACGTCATTTGTCTAACTCCAACATATTTCCCTTGTATGCTTGATTGTATTCCACTAAGCCGCCATTTCTATTTTTGAACTTTTGTAAACTTGGTATCTTATCTATCCCAAAATTATTTGATGAAAAATAGACAAACAACACTACCCCACGTCGAAACATGAATATCACGAGACGTCAAATTAGAATGTTCTTTTGCCTACTGATCATTGAAATGAAGTCAATTTAAACAGGGTTTAAATCGGCGTTCTTTTCAACGCCACAGATTGCTTAACTGGTGTCATGATTCTCACACTTCACTTCTACCACAAAGGATTGCTTAGCTGTCATAATTTTTGCATCTCACTTCTATAACTCGGGATTGCTTAGCTGATACCATCATTCCTGCACGCATCTCACTCATACGGCCCGACGTTCCTAAGCTGGTCATGATTCCCTCATATATACGCACGCACGTCATGATGGCAAGACGTAAATTTTTGGTATCGGTCATGTTATTTTATTTTTTAATTTATCTACTAAATCTCTTCAACAACGTAAAAACTCACAATAATTGCAAAGGTATAATAGAAGACACTACCTGTATTTTCACAACGAACAAAAGCTCGTCTTTATACCACTACCAGTCATGCCGAGTAGCTATCACAAAATTTCGCAGACTACAAGTTTCGCATCTTGGAGCAAGGATAATTATAAATTGCTATACGAACTCTATGTCAACTTTCCAAATAACTCGCTTGGCAGTCAGAGGGAATATTTCTCCGAACCCGGGTCCAGGTAAATGTAATACCTGTTTGAGGACAATTGCAAGAAATCATCGAGCATTATACTGTACTTCTTGTAATGGCACGTACCACATGAAGTGTGGTAAGGTGAAGCCCAACGAATACATAAGACTCCTCCAGTCGGTCGACGCCATTTGGAGCTGCCCTCTATACACCAATACTGCCTTAAATAATTGCCAAGATGGTTTAGCGATATCTGAGCTACCGTTTTGGGCTTCCTCCGATGATTCTCAACAATCCTTGTACTTTAGAGAGCAAACCTTGCCCGAAGCACTCACGGACGACTTCGACTGCGACGACTCTCTGACTTGGTTTCAGTCGCATATTGGTAGCTATTACAAGTCTAACCTTATAAGATAGGCTACTTAAACATTAGTAGTATTATTAACAAAATAGACGAGGTTAAGGAAATGCTTAACAAGAACATGCTTGATATCTTATTTATTGCTGAGACCAAGATCGACAAAACTATGTCCTCTCGCTTATTTCACAGCCGGAGTTTCGTACTGTGCGTAAAGACTGCAAGAAGGGTGCTGGTGGACTACTAGCCTATATTAGAGCGGATATTTCGGTACATAGGAGAGCCAAGCTAGAGCCTTCAGACTTCCGAGACTATTTGTTTAGACATAAATGTCAACAGAAGCCGATTTATTGTTTGTACATGCTATAGATCTCTTGGAAAATGTAAAGAAGTCGATTTCTTAGACACTGTTTCATCCGCTGTTGAAGTCATGTATAATACAAGGAAGGAATTGCTCTTGTTAGGTGATTTTAATATGGATATGTACCACAACAGTGAGGAGGGTCGTTTTCCAAACCGTAAACTAGCCGATTGTTGACAACGTTTTTGTCTTGTAAACAAAATCACTGAACAGACGCGAGTTACGGATAAAACAATGACACTGATTGACGTGGCGTTATCAAGTCACCCATCATATACTACTATCATATAGTAGAATATGGCGTCATAGTAGAATATGGCGTCGTTACGGGCACATGCGTGTTATTTGGCTCTGTTAATTTTTGCTATTTTCTACACTAAAAAGCAAGCCTTCTGCAGTTCGAACATACTATACGATATGGAGCAAAATCAAGGTCTACAAGAAACCTTTATCTACTCTTCGCTTTGGTCATATCGCCGAATAAATGGAACTAGGCTTCGAACATCACGAACTTCGCTAATTCAGCTCCTTCTTCTCTTATCAGGCGATATCGAAACTTGCCCTGGTCCTAGCGACAGATGTGGCTTTTGTCTAAAAGTTTTGAAGAAAAACCAAAGCAGGGTGTCTTGCTCGCAGTGTCATTTGAAGTTTCACCTGAAATGCTTAAGCTCTGATGACAGCGGAGTCAAGTGTAATGCTTGTCTTTTTAACAACAATAACACCCAAAATGGAGCTGACCAAGATCAACAAGAAAACGTTCATCGATACAACATCCCTGAACTTAGCGAACTTGTTTCTAAAAAGGGCCTTAAGATTCTGCATCAAAATATTAGAGGCTTGTTGGCAAACAAAAGTATCATCTGCCAAATCCTGGATGGCTTTAGGAATATACACATTTTCTCGGTCAGTGAAACACATTTATCTCCCGAAAGCGAAGCCGAGGTTCAAATTGAAGGCTATACGTTTATTGCAAAGTCAAGGGCTTCCGGTCAAGGTGGAGGTGTTGGTGTTTATATTTCTTCATCTATTCCCTTTCAAAGACGAAAGGATCTTGAACAAGATGATATTGAATGCATTTGGATTGAAATATTATTTCCTAAAACTAAAGGCTTTTTAATTGGAATTATTTACCGCCCTCCGGATTCTTCTAAACATCTCTGCGCAAATTTTAATTGCAAATTTGAATCAATGCTTTCGACAGTATCAGCTGAAAACAAAGAATGTATTCTCTCAGGTGACATTAACTGTAACTATTTGGCGTCCTCGGATCATAAAGAAATTAAATCTATTCTCACCTTCTTTGGTCTGAAACAACTCATTAGTAGCCCCACGAGAATTACGCGCGAGTCCAAGACCTTAATTGATGTTATATGTAGCAACGTACCTCATAACATTTTTTCGGTGAAAGTAATCCCAGCTGGTTTGAGCGATCATGAACTCGTTGGATGTGCTCGCAAGCTGAACAATGTTAAATTCAATCCGCGAATCATTACTTGCCGAAATTTTGTTAACTATGATCCTAAGCTATTTTGCGAAGAGTTAAATTCTGGAAATTTTGAAGATGTTTATTCATCTAGCAGCGTAAATGAGGCATGGGCCTCTTTACGAGATATTCTCCAACGGTGTATTGACAAGAATGCTCCCCTTATTTCGAAGAAAGTAAAAGGCCGGCTATGTCCTTGGTTGACTCCGGATGTCAGAAAGGAGATGAATCTCAGGGATGGCTTGCTCAGGAAAGCCCGCCGAACTAATCAGGAAATCGATTGGTCTTCTTATAAACGCCAACGTAACAGAGTATCTGGCCTTATTAAAAAATGTAAAAGCAGATATAATCGAGATCTCCTTAAAGATTGTGCTGACTCTCCAGATAAATTTTGGGCAGCCATCAAGAAACTCTATCCTACTAAGTTACCTTCTCAACAAGGTTCGGCGTTTGTAATAAATGGATCAAAGTCAACTGACAAAAGCTTCATTGCAAACAGTTTTTGCGAATATTTCAGTACCGTTGCAAGAAATCTGAAACGTAAATCAATTTTGCTTCGTGACTTTGTCTGGAGCAAACCTGCTGAAGCAAATCTTCCCAATCAAGTTTCGGAAAGTCAGTTTACTTTTAAACCTGTGAAAGAGTTAGAAATTTTGAAAGAGCTAAAAAATCTTAAGCGGAAAAAAGCGTCTGGACCGGATAACTTTCCCCCGGGATTGCTCAAAGATGCTGCTCTTGTTTTAACAAAGCCTTTGACATTTATTATAAATTTATCTCTTAAAACTGGAGTTGTGCCTAGTGAGTGGAAAGTGGCTAAGGTGATTCCCCTTTACAAATCTGGGTCGCTGGCTGAAATTGATAATTATAGACCTATCTCAATTCTCCCTACTTTGTCAAAGATCTTGGAAAAAATAGTCTACAAGCAGCTAATGGCTTACTTAGAACGTCATTGTTTACTTTTTGAATACCAATTTGGTTTCCGTTCGAACCGCTCAACAGAACTAGCTGTTACTTACTTCACTGATCTCATTAGAAAGGAGGCCGACAATGGTAAAGCAACAGGAGCAGTTTTCATTGACTTATCAAAGGCATTCGATACCATCAGTCATTCTATTCTATTAAGTAAACTGTCCCGTTATGGCGTATGTGATATGGAACTACAATGGTTTACTGATTATTTTTTTCTTCGCAAGCAGATTGTTCAATTTAACGGTGTTCTTTCTGAACCAAATTCAATTAACACTGGAGTTCCTCAAGGAAGTATTCTCGGGCCTCTCCTTTTTCTCATCTTTTTTAATGATGTATATAGTCCCCTTTGTCATTGTAAGATAATTACTTATGCTGATGATACAGTAATTTTTACATCCTCAAGTAATATCGATGTGATACAAGGCAACCTTTCCCAGGACCTTGATAATCTCTCTAACTGGTTTCGTCAAAATGAACTTATTTTTAATCTGAAGAAGGGTAAATCCGAGGTGATGCTGTTTGGTACCGGAAAACGTTTAAATTTGTATCAAGGCTGTCAAGTCAAGCTATCAGTCAATAACTCTCCCATCAACACCACTACATGTTATAAATACCTCGGCGTACATCTGGACCCGACACTTACTTTTGAAACGCATTTTCAAAAAATGTACAAGAAGGCA
>JAOBBB020369029.1:0-10077 GCA_025331005.2 Zoanthus gigantus
TTCTCAAAATAAACACTGCATCTATCGTTCCTTTGCCTGGCATAAAACCAAATTGCATCTCATTCATTTTTACCATATGCCGCAATCTCTTCTCCAGTACCTTTTCTACAAATTTTCATTGCATGTTCTAATATTATACTTAAAGTCACTAATAATCTTCGAACTATAATTCTTTGATGTTTTTTGTTAACAAATTTACTACTGTTAATTTTGTACAACCAACATGCTCAAAAGCACTAATTCAAAAGAAAAATTACAGCTAATTAAGACCTTTTTTGCAACACAAAATTTGAAACAGAAAAAACTCCTTTCATTTAATAAATTAGTTTTCTTAATATGATCTGAATAATTTATAGCAATTCAATTCTTCAAGTAGTAAGCCTTGGGTTATCAGCAGCAACTGGTCAGCTGATAGGAAGAAAATATGTTATCTACCAAATAGAAATAATTATTGTGTTTTTCCTTGCACAAATTGTAGCTTGTAGAATGATTCAAATAGAAAACAACTGAACACCAAGGACTACCAACTTAATAACAGGGATCCAAACTCATGTTTTCACTCAAAAATTCAAATACTGTATGACCAGGTATCAAATAGAAATTTCAAAACATTTACAAAATTAATGTTCAAACTTTTCAAGTAAAGTCAATGAATCGAATGCCCTTGTCTTAACAATTCAATAATAAATTGTACACCATTGACAAAAAAAATGAACAGCACATGCACAATTAAATATACAAACCCAGCAAAACAATGGAAGTTGTAAAGTTTGTTTTTCACTTGAAATTAATCAAAGCTTTCAATTCCAAATTTAAATCAAAAATTTGGGAAAAGTTTAACAAGCAGCTTGTTAAAGAAATGACAGGATTCTCAAGTACTGTGGGAGCCATGTAACAAGTTCATTGGTACTCTGAAATAAAACTTGTTCCCTTACATGACAGTGCTATTTGAGTTTGTATCCTTTTAAAAATTAATCAGAAAATACTTAATAACAAAATTAGCAGTGGATCACTCTACTAGGTCATAAGCCTCCTTACTTCAAATCATTATCTCTGTTTGGTTTATCCTGAATAAGCCACAAAATATCAAATCTGGACAAAAGAGCTGCAGGGAGCTGGATGTTCTGTTCAGCAGATTTCTTTGGGTTGTATCTACCATAGGCAGGATTGGCTGCGGCTAGGATTGACACACGGGCATTAAGTGTTGTCATAATGCCAGCCTGTAATAATCAAAATAGCATTAGTAATCAAAATAAAAATATTTTCCTCCGATTTTTCGTGTTGTAAAGCCTCGGTCTCGGACTATTGATTGCTTTAGGCCATCTCGGCATCTCAGACTTATCATTCACTACCCCTTTAAGCATTAAAAATGCCCTTATCAAGTGCTATAATATTAAAAACACAATTTCTAGCAAGTCACCAAATACAATCATATGGCAAATGTGGTTAAAGAGTAGTATAATTGGCATATAATAATTATAATTAACATACAGTAATCATTAACCTTGGCAATGGAAACTGTCTGTTGCTCCATAACTTCATGAATGGCTGTTCTATCACTGTCCATCATCTTGTCAAACTCATCAATACAGCATACTCCATGATCAGCCAGAACTAAGGCTCCACCCTCTGAAAACCAAAATTAATGGACATCACTCACTACACTTCCAGTAAAAGTCAGACATTCTGCTTTAACAAATAAATGTAATTCAATCAATAATTACTACTAACAATAAACTAAAAAATACCAAATAAAGTATAACTTAATACACCCAGAGTTTCGTGTTCATACAGTAAAGATTAAACTTTTCTTCAAAGTAAATTTTACACAAACACCCAGTTAAATCCTTTCCTGCTACAAAATTGCACTATAATCTGAATGAATATAATGTACCATCACCTTGACATGGTTATTATCTCCAGTTCAGAATTTCTGATAGATAATTAATTGTGTAAGCATTGTTTGTTGTTTGGAAAATAACAACGTTCAAAGCCACATACACGAACTCTACTTCATCACAAGCATTACTGATAATTCTTGATAGATCTTGAGAAAAACAGCTAAATATGTATTCCAAGCTAGCAAATTAATTTTGTTACTGATGTGCCAAGACTTGATTAAGATACCAAGTAAGAAATAAACCCAGTAAACATCCAAAAAAACAAAGACCTGAACTGAGGAGTTAACCATTACTGGAGAATCTGAACTGCAAACACACCAATAATTGTTTACTTAACCAACAGGTAAGGATTAATATGCTATGAAAATTAAGTAATTAAACCCAACATTTTTGTTTTTATCAATTTAGCTTCAATTTTATTTTTTACAAAGGAAATGAAATGTGCCATGCACAGAGAAACAAGAAGTCCACTAAGTTACATGATATTTAAGGGAGAAAAGTTAATATTGCAAATGCTTTTTATGCTGCCTTTAGGACACAGACCTTAACTGGAAATGAATAATTATAAACTAAGCTACTGTGAACGGTAAAATAAGAGTTTGACAAATTATGAATTATAACTAGTGTCTTGAGTTTGACTGTAAACTCTTACCCAACACCATTTCTCCTGTAAGAGGGTCTTTAATGACTGCTGCTGTGAGACCAACACCTGAGCTGCCACGACCAGTGGTGTACTGACCTAGTGACAAAATAGCTAAAGTATTACTAAATAATCCTTTACTTTGACATTTAGCATCTGGACAATGAAGCCATAACCAGTGGAATGGCATTCAGTTTAGGTATCCTGCTGATAAACAGTAATCTTCTGCTACTTATTTTCAACAGCATTTTAGTTATGTCTGTTTATAAATCAATTTACACTTGATGTAAACACGGTCAATCACTTTTTTTGAATTACTGTTACAAAACTCCATAACTAGCGAAATTATTCAGTGCCATCAAAAGCACAACTTACAGTCCTGCTCGTTATCATTACAGTCCATTTAGTTTATATTATGAGTGCAAGCCCTTTTTGTGTTCTTTTGCCAAGGCAGCAGAAACATTTTGTAAGAGAGGTGTAAAATATTGGGTGAAAGTAACAATAGAGAAGTCAGAACTATACAACAAGTGAACAAGACCTTGTCGTACTGTGTAATTGATAATCGACTTTAGTGCACTTGCAACATAACTCAAGGAAACCAATCAACAGACAAAAGTTAATCATACATTGACCTACATCAGCACACAAACTTGCAATTTCAACTATGTGTTTGCTTTAAGGGAGCATTATCTAAATATTGACCAACTTATCTTTACAATTTAAAAAGACTTTTGGTCAAACTTTCATTGTCTTACATGTATTACACCTGTGTTATAGTTTAAAATGATTTTCAGATTTCAGATCTAAAAATGAATCTGACCGAAGTCAAGAACATGAAACAAAATTATTAATTGTAAAAGTCAATAGAGAAACATAATCTAATTACTAAGTTTGCACAAAATTAATAATTGTACCAATTGCTAAAGCAATCGAATAACTGTCTAGTACTCACTTCTTGGGGCTAGTCTATCAATGTATGATAGCACTTGACTCTTGGCTACACCAGGATCTCCCATCAGGAGGATGTTGATGTTTCCTTATAAAACAAATGATTACCTTAGTTGAATATTAAGATTTGTAACAAGGGTTTGTTACTGTTTTGACTTTTGTTACATGGCATTTTTGCCATTGTGATCTTGCAGACAAAATCAAGCCAAAGTATTTAAAAAAAAATATCTTAAATTATTATGGTGTTTAAGCTTTTTAAGTCAATGAAAAAGGATAGGAAAGACTTTGAGGGAGGAAGATGCATGAGAGGTAGCAATGGTAGGCCGAACTTCAGTGAGAAAGATAAAGGGAAAGTTTGGAAAGAGCAAATGGAAAGAATTGTGACTGAGGAAAATGAGTGGGACCAGAACATGAAAGCAAAACTAGTGGAGGGGCGAGTTGAGGAGGTTAGTTGGGAAGAAGTGGTGAAGGCAACAAAAAAAAATGAAAGCGGGAAAGGCTGCTCGATCATCGGAAGTAAATGTTGAAATGGTTTTATGGTTTTGGTTTTATGCCAGGCAAAGGAACGATAGATGCAGTATTAATTCTAAGAAGATTACAAGAGGAGTACTTGGACAAGGAGAAAAATTTGTATATGTGCTTCATTGACCTGGCATTTGACAGGGTCCCAAGGAAGGTATTGGAGTGGGCAATGAGGAAGAGAGGTATACCAGAGGTAATGGTAAGAACAGTGATAAGTTTGTAAGGTGCAAAGACAAGAGTCAGAGTTGGTCTAGAGTTCTCTGGGTAGTTCGAGGTGAAAGTTGGTGTGCACCAGGGATCCATGTTGTCGCTGTTGGATGTGAGAAGTGGTTTGATGAGTGAGATGTTGTACGCAGATGACTTGGTTCTGAAAAGTGAACTGATGGACGGACTGAGGGAGAAGTTCTGGAAATGGAAGGAGGCATACGAGAGCAAGGAGCTGAAGGTGAACCTCGGGAAGACAAAAGTTGTAGTGAGTGGGGCAGAATTTGAAGTGTCTAAGTAAGGTAGATCCATGTGGTATTTGTGGGAAGCGAGTAATGGCAAATTCAGTGTTGTGTGTGAAATGCAGGAAATGGGTCCATGGAAGATGTGCGAAAGTAAAGAAGATGACCCCGAGGCTGGGAAAAAATTTTGTGTGTGGAACATGTAAAAAGCAAGTTGATGGATTGGCAGAACCAGTGGAAGAGTTGTGTAAAGAGCTGGAAATAGTGAGAGGTGTCTGTTATTTGGAAGATAGGGTGAATGCAAGCTGTGGTTGCGAGGCAGCTGTGACAGCAAAAGCAAGAATTGGGTGAGTGAAGTTTAAGGAATGCGGCAAGCTGCTGAACTCAGAAAGGTTCTCGCTTAAGACAAAAGGAATGGTTTATCAGAGTTTTGTAAGGTCGAGGATGTTATGTAGGAGTGAGACATGGTGTTTGAGGGAAAATGAAAAGGCAGTTTTGAGAAGGACCGAGAGAACAATGGTGAGAGCAATGTGTAGGTTAGGCTTAGGGCAGGACCTAATGGAAATACTGGGATTGAAGGAAACAGTGGTTGAGATGGCAAGGCAAATGGAGTGAGATGGTACAGGCATGTGTTGAGGTGGGATGATGGGTATGTTTTGACATAAACACTGTAGTTTGAAGTGAAAGGCAAGAGGAAGTGAGGTAACCAAAGATGTGGAAGACGCAAGTGGAGAAGGACAGCAAGAGTTTTGGTTTAGAAAAGGAGGATGCCATGAATAGCGGGAGTTGGTGAGATTGCTGTTAGAGTGGGGTAAATTTGGCAACCCCATTTACGGGGATAAGCCCAGACCAAAATTGATTGATTGACTGATGCAATAGTTTTGAAATTTAATACAATAAAAGGTGGCAATTAATAGCTAGTTTTAGTAGCTACTTATTAACTGTACTCTTAACTGCAATTTGAAGCAAAAATGAGAATAAATTGAATTCTATAAAACCTTATATAAAAGATGGCATAATCCATTCTCACTCTTGATAAGTAGTACAAGTAATTTATGAAGACTAGTAGAAAATAGCCCCTAATCAACCTATTGATAGAACTATGGGACACACTCCTACCTCTAATCTTCATTCCATTTGGTCTGATATCAACTCCACCAACAAGCAACAATAAAAGAGCTTTTTTGATGTCCTCATGGCCATAGATCTCTGGAGCAAGGGACAGAGCGAGTTTATCATAGAAACCAGGCTCTAGAAGACCAAATTTTAATTCAATATCAAACTCTCAATCCTGATGATGGAAAAATAATGTCAATAATAATGACTGTCCCCCCTATTCCAAATGTTCATAACATTAAAGGACCTTGATTCAATATGTGTACAGTGTTTGTACCCAAAGCAGTAACAGGCATGCTATCACATAAATAGCGTGCCTATGCACACTTTGTCTTTGTTCTAGGCACACTATGACCGTTCCCAGGCACGCTATCAGCAGACACAAGAATACGTGTTGTATATCTGATTGTTTAGGCTCGTCGCACATCACAATTAGGAATGCAGTGTACTAAAAAGTAAATGGTTTTTTTTTTGTTTTGTTACACTTTTTATGTGTATGCCAATATATAGAGTTTCTATCTTAAATTTATCCCATATTATTTCTTTTAAAAAATGTTATAAAAAGTATAAATCCAATGTCACTATAGGTTTTTACAGTTCAATTGTTTAGGGACGTTAATTGGTTGGTTATTCAGGGATAGATAATTTTTTTTTTACTAGACATTTTGACTAGTAATCACTTACAGTAGGTTTACTAGTCCTTTCAGCATTTTTACAACTTTTTTTCTATATAATTTACAACACCAATAAAGACATACCAATCCTGTATTTCAAATCATTTTTATTCATTCTATTACAAATAATTGTTAAATTAATGCTAATGCATGTATCTCCAGTTATTTTTACCAAGAACTGGTAAAACAAGGGTTTAAATACACAAGGCAACTGTGATTTCAAGTTTGCTGTTTTTAAGCAATTGAATGGCTTCCTATGATCACATAATCTTTTCATGTTGTTGCAAAGGACTAACCAATTGAAAAGCATTCAGAGAAGACCATACAATGGAGAAAACAACTTTTTGTAATTCTTACCTTTGTGCTACACCTTAGCACTCGTTGTTCTGTTCCTAATATTTTACTGATTTCAACCAAATTTTTTTAATTTGAAAGATCTATGAGCAGTTCAAAATGATTCCATACAAGACAAAAACTGATTGTCTGTATTTTGAGTTGATCGAGCACTGAAGATTGTATAAGTTGTAAATACAATAAATATGTAACAAAAATATATGAGAAACAGGAATGGTGTATCTGTTTGGGTTTGTAATTGTAAAGCTAGATTATAAGATCAACTAAACATTTTAACTGTTTCACATTTGTAATTCCAATTGTAAGTCTAAATTTTTATATGTGCACTTTGTACCCTTGTTTCACCAGTGCACAAAGACCTTGACATAAATTCCAACTTTTTGCAATCACAATGCCAACCTCAGCATGCCCTTAGCATGCGTATGCATGGTGATATGAAAAACAACCCTTGTAGTGCAAAGCAGCATCAGCTACACCACGTATCTATTAAAAGCATAGCATGCCTTGTGTTTAACCACAGACCATACATAGGTACAGTGATGCACACTGTTAGCATTGCCTATCAGAGTGCTTTTACAATGCCCATAACCATAAACAGTCAATCACGTTGGACAAATGGTTTTCAAACAAGATTAGACATTAATATAATTGCAGTTTTTTTTCTATCAAACCTTAAGCTTCTTGATCGTATCTCAACATTTCATTGTCATAAGAATAAATGCTAACTTTTATCAGTTTGTTAAATATTGGCAACGTAGACCCCTATCTACTAATTTATATGGCTTCATTCACTGATAGTCATATTCGACATTATGTCAATTCAAAACAGAGCTGTTGTGGATCTTTACTGGGCAGTTGTGAAACAAACTATTGAACAGATCTAAAGCTTCAACTCTTTGTCATGCATTTTCTGCTAAAGCTAGTTTGAAAATGTAAATGCAGAAGAAACTTAGGTGTTAAATGAAAGCATGCCCTTGTTTTGTTATGCAGGAAATCAGTACTTTCATAATTCAAGCACTTTTGTTTTTGATTAACTAATTTAAATTGATTTGATTTTGCACATAGTTAAAGAAAGGTCTAAGTGGGATATTCTCTGAAACTTTGAGTGCAACAGAAGTTCCGAGGCTGGAGTTTGGAGTAAAAACATGTGAAATTTGCACAGATGCCATTTTGTAAGCAAATATTAATAGCGTGCACATGGTCAAATAATGTGACTTTTTTTAACCATATCTGTTTAGAATGTTCTAAATTATAAACTTATGAGAAAGGGCCAAAAACATGAACTTTATATACTCCATGGGCTGTATTCTACTAACAGATGAAGAAACTATGTGACGTCATCATCTTCATTTAAACTTCTCTAGTTTCCCACTCCTGGGGTTGGCCATAGGAAACTATGTAGTCATAATTACAACAATTTCATTTTCAAAGCAATGGCAATTATTAATCTTTCAATGCAGTATTTATTAATTGAAAATATTGATCATTTATTTATTTTAATACAATAGTGAATTAAAGGTTCATTTGATTTTGCCCATGGTCATTTCATATTTCTGCTATTCTTAGGCTGTTTGGTCCCATTCCCAAGTGGGTACATTTTTCACTGAGTATCAGATGAAAATACTATTGCTCAGTGTTAACTTTTTGTTGGTATTCTTTTATTCCAGGATCAAAAATATAGATTTGTAAGATCAGTTTCTACAACCAGAACATCCATATGCATCTATACTCACTAATATAGTTTACCTTCTGAAAAAGCAGTGATTTCATCTTGAGTGAGTTCTTCATCTGACACTTCATTCTGTTCTGTCTTGCTCACCTTCACAATGCGCTGCAACCAAAACAGAATAATATGTACAATACAAATATTACTGAGAATTCTATAACCTCTCAAAAACATTCTTTGTACTATAACTGTCATACTAGGAGCTCCATTGCACTCCTAACAAAAATCACCTATAATAGTTTTCAAAACTATTTAAGTTGTAAAATTAAAAATATTATTCATGATTCAAGAAAAAAAACAAGGGGATCCATCTGACCCCCTAATTGGATGTTTAAGGGTTGAAAAATCATCTTATATTAAAAGTAATTTAGTCAACTTGCTTTTTACTTTTGCAAGGGAGAGATAAGAAGGACAATGTATCACAATCTTTATTCCAAACTTCACCACAAACAACTTACATGTGCTTCAAGGAATGTCTCAGACAGAAGTCCCTGGGTCAACTGTTTGAATCCTGCTTTCATCATTGGTAGAAATACACCAGTAATTGATATGTGATCACCAGGAACAGCTAAACGAGTTACCTCTCCTTTAGCAATGACTGTCATGGGGCGTGGAATATTACCAACTGGCACTTGATTGCTATGCTCCTGAATTTTGATTTCCTGGTACTTTACAAACTTTGATCCTCGTGTTTGCAGATAAAGCCTTCCACCAGCCCTACAACAGCAAGACAGAAAACTGTTCAAGCAAGGGAGTTAAGAGCCTAGATGAAAAACAAACTAAACTTCTGATCTGCAAAGTAACAAGTCCATTTTAGAAAGCTGCAGAAAACTTTAATAATACTCAAATTGTTTTCAATTTCAAGTAACCCATCAAATATGAACTACTCCCATCAGCAGTAATATATCTGAAAAAAAATTGTGCCACTAGGTTTAAAAAAAAAACTTTTTAAATGTTTTAGAGCATGACACTTTAATAATATATATACCTTACAGAATGCCATTCAACAGCATCATTAGTAACAATTGTGCTTACTTGTTCACTGTACATTCTTCGCTTGGGCACATTAACAATGGCATAAAAGTTTGAGAAGCAATCTGTAAAATGAAAAAACATCAACATTTTGAATGTACCCACT
The DNA here is from genome assembly GCA_025331005.2 of Zoanthus gigantus. Classification (NCBI taxonomy): domain Eukaryota; kingdom Metazoa; phylum Cnidaria; class Anthozoa; order Zoantharia; family Zoanthidae; genus Zoanthus; species Zoanthus gigantus. The sequence goes on from JAOBBB020369029.1 coordinate 9,466, forward strand.
TATAAAAAGCATAACAAATGACATCAAGTAAAACAATAATTTTATTTAATAAGCAACCTTTGTTCACTGTAAAAACTCTGTGCCTGCAATTGGTCAAAATCAATCACATGATTTCAGAGATCTGTCACTAACTGGCAAGACCACATGGTTATGAACATTAATGGCTTGAAAATAGCCGAGTCTTCAATAAATTGAAATCACTGAATATATGAATCAAAATGATTTTCATTGAACTTTTACTCCAGCAAAAGTTGTCATTTATCAGAGTATAAATGCAAGTGATTTGGGGGGTTTTTCAGCGCATGTCCAGAAATTTTCCCTTAACAGAAGTTTGAAGTTCGGGTTTCTTGTGAGCAGTTTGCAACATTTCTGATTGGTTTTTCAGTTTAATTTTTCAAAATGAAATTTAACCCTTTGCCAGATTTAATTTGGTTACAACAGGTTACAACAGGTTTATTTTTCCCACATATTACAGCAAATATGTGACCCTCCATAGGAAAACCCGGCTTATCGATATAAATGTTTATGTGAAACCCGGTTTCAAAAGCGTTTCAAAATCGTTTGCTAAGGGTTTTAAACCCTTGAAACCGGGTTTGCAAAGGGTTTCAAAAA
>JAOBBB020369040.1:0-10077 GCA_025331005.2 Zoanthus gigantus
ACATTAATTGACTATAGAACTTTTACCAACTTTTACCATTTTTAAAATTTTAACATCTTTTAACAGTAGCTTTAGGCTTCTATCGAAATTTATACTTTTGACTATTGAATAACATTTATTTAAACGTCGCAAAAAATTTTGTGAGCACTCCATCTTTTCTCCTTTTTTTGACATCGCACTAGCGCAAATTCAAAACATCTGGCTTTTTTTTTATCTTGCTCAAAACATGTTTTTAATGACATGCACCGGCTGGTCCCAATTTCCCGTGATGCTAATGAGTAATTGATAGAGCAAGGAAGCTTGAATGAATGAATAGCTTTTTAAAAACAATATATATCTAACAAGAAAAGCTTTTTCGGTTATTCGTTTTTAACCGACTGAATCAAATTAAAGTTTAATTATGTAAATGGATCTAGGACTTTCTTAAAGCGAGCAAAATGGTTTCTTATTATATTTCTATATATACCTGAATTGAAATAATTCATCCAGTAATTAGAAACTTTAGAATTATTTAGATTCATTTGGTTAGTACAATATAAAGATTATAAACGAAAAAAGGCTTTAAGAAAAAAATACACTCATTAGTTAGAGCTACCAAAAATAAAAAAAAAATAAAAAAAATGAGAACCAGCGTCAGCTGGGATGCGATAGATTAGTTTCCCGGGAGAGTGAAAGTCTCTCATCCGCTTAACACTATAGAAACCAGAGAGTGAACAACGGCTCTAATAAGCCTCTGGAATAGGAGAAGGTTTTAGCTTTTTAGCAGTAAAGGTAGCAGCATCAGCAATAGTATTAGTAGTAAAAAAAAAATTTAAAAAACATCATTTTATTTGTTATCTCATTTGCTGAATTGGTTAACTTAATAGAAAGCGACTCCAAAAGTAATTAACACACAAATTGAAAGAATTCTTTGTCCTTAATTAGATTTTTTTTTTAAAAAAAAAGAAAAAAATTTGAATAAGTTTTAGAAATTTGAAATTCAATCGGGTAAAAACAAAAAACTATTAGCTGTTCTATACCTATTTTTACTTATGCTAATCATAGTCTTTTCTCAAAAACTAGCCAAAAACAAATCCAAAAAAAAAATGCACTGTAAAGTAATTTTAAATTCACTTTTAGAAAAACCCTGATTTCCCTGATGGGCTGGAAACCCTGATTTTATCGATTCTAAAGAAATGAAAAGCTAATTAAACTTTGGCAGACTATTAGATATCTGAACAGACATAACTAGAATGCTGCTGAAAAAAAAAGCTAAACAGTTACTGCTCATCAGCAGGACACCCAAACTGTGCGCAACTCTAAAATTGGTTTCGGCTCCATTAAGCAGATAAAAAAAAATTACTAAACTATTGCAGACAGGAAAAATCGCCTTGTTTTATCACAGGATCTTTATAAACCAAACCAATCTACAAGTTTTTTTTTAATAATTCATTATCAGAATATATAGCAGCCTCTTTTTTTCTTTTCATTTTTTCTTTCTTGTCTTCTTTTTCTTTCTCAAACCAGAGCATCCCGAGTATACATACTTTTTCAACTGAGTTTTGGCTACCTAACTTCCTCTTCTAAATTGTTTCTGTATGGAAATACAAGTCAAAAGTCAGTTGTCACATTTAAGAATTGAGTTTTTATTAATTTTCTTCTATTACTGGTCTGACAGTGGCCTGCACTTTTTCAAGTTTTACAATTTTTTCCATCCTTGATAACTTTACAAATTTATCCGCTGTGTAAAGCTCTGTTTGATACCATTTTTCACTTTGTGTTAAACTAGAGTATCAACTTGTCCTAGTGTTTTCATCCATTTATAATTTATGTTGCAAATGGCAAAAGTAAGTTTCCTTATAAATTAGCTGAATTAAAAATTAAACAGACATTTTAAATAACAAAAAGATGCGAAGTAATATATCTTCTATGGACTTATTGAAAGTCAATTACTTCAATCATATTACATGAAATTGAATAAAATTACTATTTACTAAAACCAGCCATGTAAATAACCAACCAAACTATATGTAAAGTCTTGATATGGGGTTTAACTCTGATGAGTAAAGATAATAATTTTTTATTCAGTTTTTAGTAGAAACATTTAGTAAGTAAAATGATTTTGTAGGTAGGAGTCAAACTCTTGAAGCACTGAGTAGCAAAGCTAAAGAGAACGCCAAGATTTGAACAAGAAATGCAGTGGCTTTGTTTAGTGTACCTCTTGATGCTGTAAAGAAAGGAAAAACAATGAACATTTGTGCAATAAAGGAGACCATTAAACTAATGAAAATAATATCCATATCAACAATATATAAACACTAAAAACATAAACACTATCAATACAATAATAATAATAATAATGATAATAATAATAATAATAATAATCAGGGTTGCCACTATTTACTTGACGTAAAATTCAAGGACTTTTCCATGACTTTCCAGGACCTTTTCAAGGAAATCCAGGACCTTCTCTACCAACTAAAACCTGAACGCTTTACAGTTTACACACTTTTTTCAAAGCAAACTTTATTATTCGGCTTTACTGAACTGAACTGGCTGATCCTGACAATGAAAAACAACCAATAACAGGTCACTTTAGACAAAACTCAGGCCTTGCGAAGTCACAGTTTTTTTACAGCACTGTCGTATCAAAAATATTTCAACTAACAGCATATTCTCCCCCCCCCCCCAATTCCAGGTCTTTCCAGGATTTTCAAGGACCGTGGCTACTCTGAATAATAAATAAAAATTGCAATGGAGATATGACCTCTAGTAGACAAGTAATAAAGCCACTCCTCAGTCTTTTTAAACAAAAAAGAATTAATTAACGAGTGCAATTAATGTCACTTCAAATCTGGAATATCTGTTAATAGCACTTTCAATTCCAATCATTTTATTGCTGAGAATGGAGTGCACGTGACTAAAGATAATCATCAATGTCTATTACTATGAGCAACAAGCATTAGCTACAGCAACCAATACACTATTACTAAGTTCTAGTTATATATAGCATACATTAAATTGTCATTCAGTTACGTAGTTTCTGTTTATGGCGTTTAGGGTGTAATATATCAAACACGGGAGACAGTGTTTCATCACATTTCCAAACACTTCGAAGAGAGTTGAAAATACGACGCACAGCGGAGTATTTTTGACGAAATTCCAAGTGTTGCAATTGGAAATGTGAAGATAACACTGTCTCGAATGTTTGATATATCTTCTCAATTGAAGCTAGAACTAAGGAGTAAGCGAAGAAATAAAATATATATATGCTAATTAAGATCACATTTCCAAACCATGGTCACGGTTATGATTTTTTTTGTTTTAACTTAATTAATTATTAATGAGTTTGATAAGTAAATTTGCTAAAATCTTAGCAAAACTGTTTGTGACTGCAAATTATAGCTGGGAGAGCTAACAAATGCAAGTACAAAAACATATAAAATGAGACCAGGGGAAAACAAAATGACATCTTTTCACCAAAATAAATAAAAAATAGTTAAGTAAAAGTCTGCTCAAATCTACAGTGAAGAGCAAGACTTACGAAGTATCTTCCTTTAAACACAAACTTGTTATGAGGTGTCATAAATGAAATGCTGCGTTGGTGTTTCAAAAGAAACAGTTTTATAAATTGAGATAAGAAGAATTTTGAAACTGACATTTTGGACTGTAGTCCCTCGTGACTGCATTCACTCCGACGAAAATCTACAGTCTAAAACGTCAGTTCCAAAATTCTTCTCACTAACGTATGTAACTTATATGTTGTCTTGTCTGTTCATTCTTTACAAAATTAATTTGTGACAGAAAATACGTAGATTTATCTCAGAATAAACTCGAATCCCTAGCTGCCAACATTCATTGTCAAGAAATTAGAAGGCAAAACGTTTTTACCTTGGAAAACCCTATCATACACTTTATGCAGTTTATGCAAATAAAACTCTACCATTATACAAAACTCTAATACCTCGCTATTTTAAACTCGGTTAAACGTGTTTCCCTTGATTTCTTTCTCAGTCGTTTTACTACGCTTAATTCAAACTACATACACAATCTTGATTAACAAACATCAGAAGTTGTCAGAACACTGTATGAAAACAGTTTAACGTCATTAGTATGCAATGCTCAATCTACCGGTACCGTATAAATCAAACAACAAATGGACGTCCTCAATTGTAGAGTACTAAACACTTGTATACAGATATTGCTTCGCCGCCACATGGTTAACTCTCCTTTGTCATCGAGAAAAATATGTGTTGGTTGCTGGAACGGGTTATTTTGAACTATTCTTTCTTTCACTTATTAATTAACATTCAAAATGTCACTAAAGCCCCGTCTACACGAGCAATTTTTATGTGAAAATTTTTATGTGACAATCTTTATTTGCTGTGGTAGATGAACAAAATTGAACAATTTTTGTATGACAATTATAATTGCTGAAAACCTGGCGTGTTAGTTTTATGTGGCAAATAAAAACTGTCACATACAGAAAAATGTTTTTGATGTCATCCATAGATCCCAGTCTCCAATCTTTTGTTGTCAAATAGAAATTGTTCGTGTAGACGAAGCGTACACGAGCAAATAAAACTTGTCACACAAAATTTGCTCGTGTAGCGGGGCTTACCCCAGCAAATAAAAATTGTCAATTAAAACTTGTCACATGAAAATTGCTCGTGCAGACGGGGCTTACCCCAGCAAATAAAAATTGTCAATTAAAACTTGTCACACAAAATTTGCTCGTGTAGCGGGACTTACCCCAGCAAATAAAAATTGTCAATTAGAACTTGTCACATGAAAATTGCTCGTGTAGACGGGGCTTACCCCAGCAAATAAAAATTGTCAAATAAAACTTGTCACCTAAAAATTGCCCATGTAGACACGACTTTATTTCGTTTTTCAAAGATAAAAATACTTTTTATACATTACTACAGTTTCCAATTCTAATAATCGTTATCCTGTTTGTGTTAATTTTTAAAAGTTAGACTATTTTTTAAATCTTTCTTCATGTACAGCTTTTTTATGATTTCTATTCTATTCTACCTGAACTATGTCATTTTAACTATTTACTTATTTTGAAAACTGGTTTTTGCTCAAAAGTTTGCGAATTCATGAATCGCGCAGTTCAATTTGTGAGCTCAGATTGCATATTTAAAGGAATAGAGACTTCCAGTTCGTGTTTTCTTTACAAATAGACGCACTTGCTGGCCAAACAATGAAAGAGAAATTGTTAGTACAGTATTAAAATTTCTCCTTCATTGTGTGGTCAGCATGCGCATCTATTTTTAAACAAAACACTCAACATCAGCCTCTAACCCTTATATACACATTGGTTGTGATTTATTATAGTTGTATGACAAGTACCTTTGCATTTACTGTTGACCATAGTGTAGCCAGTGTTACAAACACACACATGAGTTCCATCAGTTGCCATACAGACAGCATTGGCGCCACATGTCACTCCAGCACATTCTGTAAAAAGAATAAAGAAAAGCATTTAAATGAAAAGCCAACATTCGATTGTCGTTCAAATACTGTACTTGCACATATTAGTCACCATTGTATTAATTCTATAACCATTGGTACTATTTTACTCAGCCACAGTTGTATCACTCGAATTGCACTGAAGATATGGCATATGCAAATGAAGAAAATGTTTGTCAAACTTAAAAATGTTATTTATCTGCCTAAAATTACAATAAAAATTTTTGCTAATTAGACCTTTTGGTAACTTTTTTATCAGTTCTTTGAAAACTTTTCATCTTCTAATGAGAGAAGAAAACGATTTGATCACCACATATGTAAATTTATTGTTTTAACACAACATGGTGCTCTCTGAAATTCCAGGAGTTTTCAGGAGTTCTCCAGAGTAATGAATTTATTTTTCCTGAGGATCCAAACTCATTTTTTTAGCAAAAACAAGTCCATATACAACAATTTCTACCACAGTAGCAGCAACAGAAATTAAGTCTACAAAGAATACAAAACGTACAGTAACAAGTCAGATGCTTCTGCAGTTTGTGATTTGTTTTTAAAACGGATAAAAAAAATTCCAAGAGTTTTCCAGAAGTACAGGGAAGTTATCTGTTTTTCCAGTTTTCCAAATTCCAGGAGTAATGAGCACCATGACAAAAAGATTTTAAAATATTCAATAGAAAGGTATATGATCACTGAAGGAGATGTAAATCAGTCAACCACTCCACCTAACCCTCCAAACTCTTCAACCAAACCACCTGACTCCTCCATAAGATATCCTTCAACCAAACTACATTACTCCTCCACACCCTTCAACCAAACCATCTAACCCTCCAAACCCTTACACTAAACCACCTAACCCCTCCACACTATATATTCAACCAAACTGCCTGACTCCCTCACACCCTTCAACCAAACTACCTAACTCTTCACACCCTTCAACTAAACCACTTAATTGCTGTACAACCTTCAACCAAACCACCTGACTCCTACACACCCTTCACCAAAAGCACCTAACTCTTCCCCCACACCATTCAAACAAATTACTCGACTCCTATACACCCTTCAACCAAACCAACTGACTTCTCCATACACTTCAACCAAACCACACGATGACTCCTTCACACTTTCCAACCAAATTGATCACTCTGACACACCCTTCAACCAAATCACTCTGACACACCCTTCAACCAAACCACATGACTCCTTCACACTTTCCAACCAAATCACTCTGACACACTCTTCAACCAAATCACTCTGACACACCCTTCAACCAAACCACATGACTCCTTCACACTTTCCAACCACATCACTCTGACACACTCTTCAACCAAACCACTTAGTTTATTCACTGGCCATTGTTCATGACATTTTTTACCTGTAGGTGTGCATGTTTTGCCATCACCACTAAAACCAGACTTACAAACACAAGAATAACTTCCTATTGTGTTTGTACATGTTGCATTTGCACTACATTCAGCAAATCCATTGGTACATTCATCCACATCTGAAAAAGTTGGTTAGGAAATTAGGAATTAAATATACCTAACAATGAAATAATAAAATCACATTCATAACCATTTAAAAGCATGAACACTTTTCTATGGTGTATTTCTCGTGTTTGCACCCCGCTGTGACCAGAGTTTGATTCTGGCCAGGGGTATGTGGGGTGAGTTATTGGTCAATCTCAATCTGACTTTCAGGGTTTTTCTTGGGAAACTCTATCTGGTTTTCCTTCCTCCACAAAATTGACTTACAGCTTATAAATACCAACTGGCTGTAGTGCTGTTCTCTGAGGTCAAGCATGGACCATACAGTGGCTGCCAGAGGCGGTTTTATTACAAGCTTTTGCTCTGAGCTCATAGAGCTGCGTCCTTGCAATTCAGTTCCGAGACTGCAATAAGGGCAACTAGCACACAATTATTTTAAGAGGAGTAATAGAAAAAGAATTTGAAAAATGAATTAGTAATATGTTTCACAAGCTGAAGCAAATTATCATGGTTCAACGTTAACCACAAACGTCAGATGACAACAAGCATGGTTAGAGTAATGAAAGGTGGATATTACAACTTTGCTTTACTCAAATAGCAAAAACTTATGAAAAGTGAAAATTTAAATCAAGTAACGTTTTTCACCCCAACTGTTTTGGCTTCAACTGCTTTACAGAAAGTCTGAGAAAAACAGGAAATGGTTTACTAGTTTTAGAAACCCAGGAAATATATCTTCAGAAAAACTAATTTTCAAATATTTTCTGGGGAAGCTTGCATTGTCCCCAACCTCCCCTAGGAAGCTCACACTTTTTGTGTTCACTTGTGCGATCCCCAGTTTTCAAAGGCTTGCTACTGTATGGCCCTGAAAAAGCATTACACTTTCGTTATTGCAAATTTACAATGAGATATGCATCTCAACTTGCATATGATAATATACATCTCACAGTTTCTATATTAATTTAATCTTAGTAAATGTGAAACTAAGAATGGGTAAAATCTTTCTCATGAAAAAACATATCACAAAATACTTACCACCGCAGCTTCCACCAGCCAGCTGTTCAGTCATGTTTCTCAATGCTGAGATGACAGTATACAATAAGCCAACTCTACTATCATAAACTTTATCAATGCTATCACACTGACCAAGAGAAGGGCATTTGTCCATGTAGCCATTTTTTCCTCTTGCATAACATGTATCAGTTAACAAGATGGCTTTTATGTTTTTCTTCCAGAAGCTAAATCAAAAGAATTAAGATTTTAAAATCGACATAATTTCTGTATGACTTCAATTGAATCAAAAATTATTCCTAAAGTGACAAGTGACTCTGAACATCATCATTATAATTAATCTTTTAGTTTTATTACTAATTTTGATCTTTTCCATAATAATTACAGTAGTACATAATAACAATTAAAATTACCATCAATCAATATTTCATATTACAAGCTGTTCCCTTAGGGAAAGTAAATGCTGTCAAGCAAGGGTTTGATATAATTCAGATCGTTTTATCAATCAACATTATATATACAGTGTTAATGAACAACTTAATTCAGTTCAATTCTTGTCCTGACCTTTTTTTTTTCCTTTTTCTTTTTCTAAATTGTTTAAAGTGCAATATAATTTTAAAATATTACCTATACATAGTAATGAAATTGTTTAATTGTCATGATGCATTTAATACTTCAAACGTTATCAATTATATACTAAGTTGATTAAAAGATTACTTTTCACGTTTGCTTACATGGCTTAGTGGTAGAACATAGAACTTTTGTGTAAACAGTCCCAGTTCGATTCTTTGTCTCACTTTTTTTTTTCCCTTTTTCTTTTTCTTATTTTTATTTTTATTTTTCACTGAATAAATATTATGAATCTTTTTTATATTTCTAAATAAAATTAATAAATTAAAAAGTTTACTTGCTCTATTGAACAACTCTCAAACATGTACATATTCTATATATACATAACATATATACATACAGTACAACAACATAATACATACTTAATTACAAGAACTAATTGATAAATATAATTTCAGAGTAGCCTGAAAAGGCAAATTAATTATATCTTTGAGAACATTTTAAATTAAAAAATGCTTGATAAATCCACTGACATTTAATCTATTTATATTATATATTTACATTAAGTCCACCGTTTTACACTGAGTATGTATTTACATACAGTAGGAAAATATTATGTTTTGTCGTCCTTACACAGTCAGGAATAAAAAATGCAAACACCCTTGTTTCTGAAGTCTCTGAAAGGAGGGAATTCATTTCAAGAAGCTTCTAAAATCCTCATCTCATTTATTATTTACCAATAAAAATTATTATGATTAGTGCTGGTGGTGGTGCCCAAGACAAAGTGATTGCTAGAACAAGATCAGAATGAAAAAAGTTTATGGATCTCCTACCTATCCTGACTTGTAGGGATATCTCCCTTTGCTTGAAGGGTAGGGTACCAAGCAAGTGTTAGAAGTATCATGATCATGCTGTATGGTTTGGTAGAAAAACTTGGGCATTTAAAGAGGGTGACTTATTGACGTTGGAGCACAATGATATGAGAATGATAAGATGGATGTTTAATGTCACCTTGAAGGATAGGAAGCCTTCTTCAGAGCAAAGGGCAAATTAAGGTGGTTTAATTTGGCCATGTAGAGATGCAGTAAGATGATAGCGTGGTGAAGAAATGCAGCGATATATTATATATATAGTTGTTGAGGGGCAACAAAGAAAAGGTAGACCTCGGAAGACTTGGTACCAAGTTGTGGATAGTGATTTAAGATCTCTGAAGATTGAAAGTTGCTAGTGAAAGATAGCTATTAAGAAATCCATCTAACCCATGCAAGCATGGAAAATAGACATTTAAAATGTGAATGATGTTGATCATGATGATGATGATGAATAGCACTATTAATTGTCATTGTCATCATAATTAACATTACCATGACTATAAATTATCATTAATAGCATCATAAAATAACATTTTACCAGCTGTGTAATACAAATTAGTAAATTTTTAGCTCAGGATAATGATTTTCCAGCTTTCTGATTGGTTCCCTAAACCCATGATATGAGCCATTATCGTTAAGTTTGACCAAATAAGGAAAAACTGATGGCGAATTTCTTGTGCTGAAATTTT
>JAOBBB020369051.1:0-10077 GCA_025331005.2 Zoanthus gigantus
TTCATTCATCTTTCACCAAAAAGCACTTTTTAAAATATGAAATGGCGCGCTAGCACTGTCTTCAAGATAAACCGGAAGCCAAGCTGTCGCGTGAACTGGATGTTTTCAGCCATGTAGTTTATACCTGCAGTCGAATTCAAAATGCTTTTGATGCAAAACACGCATTCAAGTCGCATAACTGTCTTAAAAAATTCTGCAGTTGAATCAACACTCCCAAGTTGTTCCAAAGATAGAAGCAGGACTCCCATTCCGCCATTTCCGAGAAAATCCTTTATCCACTGTTCAGATGCCTGTTGGAGAATTGTTTTCAAGCCGGAGTAGTTTTTTATTGAGGGCTTTTGAAGAAGTTTGACGCAAAGTTCTGGTTCGGTGTCTTTCGACAAAGAAGGCCTCTCCAATGCAAATTCCCCGCTGATCTTTTGTCGTAAAGTTGACCACGTTTTGCTGACAGTAGCCATTTTCACTCAAATACATCCATAATTTACAATTGCAAGTCGTCAAAAGGTATTAAATTGAAATTATTATTCCGGCAAGCGCGTTTTGTAATAATAACTAAGAATTAACACAAGTTGAAACTTGTTCAACAATGATTATCTGCCAATGGAAGGGATGAAAAATAGAAAACTAAAAACAGTTTAACAAAAAAGAAAATACTGTCCGTTGCATAACCAAAAAAAAAACAAAATTGACCGAAACCCGCTGAGCATTTTAAGTCCTTGGCAAATAACGCCGCAAAAAAGATCAATGATTCCGGCCCAATTGAAATTTTTTTAGTAAGTTACTAAATTCCAAAATGTGTCAATGGTATCATTGCGGGATCAAATCCAAGAGATTCTAAAAGCAAAAATACGGTAAAGTTGTTTTTTTGGACCAGGCAAATAAAACTGATAAAATATGCTAATATTATTTTTTTATCTTCTAAATTATTTATCTTGAGCTGAAAATTTAAAGCGTGTTTTAACAAACTCGGTATTTCTGTCTATGCTCACGACTCTGCAGCTTGTAAATCATGATTGCGGTTATTGCTATTAGTCTTAGAATTTGAAAACTATATTGTATCGTGTCGCAAAATTGAATAATTTATTTCTTTCGCTATTTATCTCTAATCATTTTTTTCGTATAATATGTTTTATTTTGGACCGAATAGAAACAAAGTTAGTGCTGATAAATAAGTTACAGTAATGTAAAATCAGCTATATACTGCAGTCTAGTTGAGTAGTTCTGTATTCTTGAAAGCAAGAATTCATGCATATGACAACTGTCCAGAACGACGTTGTGGGAAAAGAGAAAAGCAATTAAAGCACTGTTGCAGTAAATTTGAAATCTATCTGAAACGAAAAGTTTAGTTTTAGATTCATTGTTTCCAACACTTTTAAATTTTACCTCTCCTACTTTCATGGCATGATCATAAAAATGAATTATGAGTTGTAATTGTAATGGTCGGTTTTGTTTTATTTTTTTAATAAGTAAATAACATGACTATGCAGAAAAGTAATTTACAAAACTAAATATATTATCATTAGCGGTCTGTTGAGACACGCACTGATGCTCACTCGGTTTGTTTTTCAGCAATTAAGAGCAATTAAAAAATAGACACAACAGGTTAAAGATATCTATTCTATATATAGCTGACCGTTTTTCTTTTATTACTTGTCTGAGAAAAAATCTGACATAGGTACCAAACAAGTTGTACAGCAGCTGTCACTCTCGTCGGGGAAAAATAGAAATAACTAAAATTTAAAAAAAAAACGCAAGGAACGGAACTGCTATAGCTACAAAAATCATAAGTCTCAAGGACACGACTCACAGATACTGCACACAAGCAGAAATACAATTCAGACCAAAACTAGCGTCCTGCACACACAAGTCGTTCAAGATTTCTATGAAAGAATAGAGTGTTATCCCAGATTTCCCTCTGCTTTTGTCAGTTTCAGTTTCGTTTAAATTTTCGAACGAATATGCCGCGCATTACTAATAGCAAACCATTAAACAATTAAACCAATTCCCTATGAAATCAAAGATCTAGAATCGAACTCAAGGTTGTTCAGTAAACGGTAAAACGAAAGGAGAAGTTTCCGTAAACAGGTAAATATTGCGGATCGAGACACTTTATATCTGCAGCAACCGAGAATTAAGTCTTAATTAAGGGAATCGTGGTAACGAAGAACTAGAAATCTTTTTGGCCAATCAATACAAGAATTTTGTTTTTGTATTTACACGACAAAAATACACAAACATAGAAAATATCCATGATAATAAGCAAACCTCTTCCAAGTTGGCGAGTAAACTCAGCGTTGGCCACCATGAAACTGAGACCCGCAGAAGAGTTCATTAAAGACTTGATACAACAAGTACACTCGAGTTGAATCACTGTTTGAGCTAATCCCAACTGGCTTCGCGAGCCCAGACGCTCAAGCGACTGCAGCAATACGTCCATTCCACCAAGTTCGAGAAAGCCGACAATCCATTCTTTACTTGCTTCTTCAAGTTTGTGTTTCAACCAGGAGTAATTTTGAACTGATGGTTTTTGAATAACATTGACGCAAAACTCAGGTTCCACTTTTTCTGATAACGGCAGACAATTTTGGTTCCCGCCAAATTTTCGACGTACCGTCGACCATTTTCTGTTCCCACTTTCCATGATCTACAGCGTAAAACTGTTCTGAATTCTGTAATGTTACTCTTTTTTATTTTTTATATGAAAACTTCTCCGTGACCTCGACAGACCGCCTCCGCTAATGTCAGTTAACCAACATTTAATTGGCGTCCAATATATAGACTCCCACATTATTACGACAGATTTGATACTGAAATATACGGATTTCTCGTTGGTTAGTACACAGGGTCGACCAAGGGAGATAGTGTAATACCAATATACCCTAATATAAACATCCAATATACCCAAAATAATCTAAAATTTATGTAAAATACTTTAAAAAAAAAACTTGATATACTTTATACCCAATTATTAGCATTAAAATACCGTATACCTAGTATTAATTACCCCGAAATACCGTATACCTAAAACGCTGGCCGACCCTGAGTAAAACTTCGGTAAGGATAAATTATTGATATAAAACGTCGTTGCGTGATAGTTTGTGGCGGAAAAATCTATTAAGCGATCCTTAATCGAGCTCATCTCAGATGAGATAAGAACTTGAACTTGTAAATGCTTCAAATACATTATTTTGCCTTGTTTACCAAGTCAAATCTTTTATGTTTTATATTTATTTCTTATACTCTTGACTGTTACTTTTCAACACTTTACACTTGAAAGCCCAGGATTTATTAGTATTCAGTTAAATGGCAACGATTAAACAGCACACGCATGTGCAACATAAACGTAAAGACTAACAATCTTTCTCCCACTTGAGAAAACTATTTGAACAACGATAGGGACTTCTTCAACATGAAAACACTATATATAAAACAATAGAACACAAAGTTACCTGCGGTAAAAGATATCAACATTTCATGCATTCCAACTTTGTACAAGTTTTATATCAGGAAAAGAAGAATTACAAGCAAATTAGGCGGGAATTTTTCCTTTTTTTTTAAATTTGGAGGAAATTGTTGTATACCCCGATTGTGAAAACTTTAAATTTGTCAAAACAAGGGCTCATTATAAGTAAAACTGCAAAAAAGTAAAGATCTTGGCGAATTGAAATCCCTACAGGAAAAACAATGGAAATGGTCAGCGAAACTGATGCATGCAGCCGAAACCAATTGTAGAGTTGCACACAATTTATGTATCCTGCTAATGAACAGTAACTGTTTTGCTATTTTTTCCAGCAGCATTATATAGTACTTATGTCTGTTCAGATATCTATATGCTAATGTGAGGGTTTTGTGTTAGCGCTCCATATTTATTTCAGTTTCGTGTTTATTTTGTTTTTGTTGTGTCTGATAACTATATCTAGTATCTACTTGAAGTTTCTTTTTTTTTATCTTTAGTCTTGTTAGTTTTTAGTTTTCTTTAATTCTTATTGTTACCTATTATTTAATGTTAATCTCCTTAAAAATTTTTTGAATATGTCAGCTTTATTACAATCCGTATTTTATTCTTAAATGACACAACTATTCACTCAGCTAGTGTTTTTTTAAATAGTTATTCTGAGAGCGACTTTTGCCTAGCTTGTCTACATGTAATCAAACTATAGTAAAACACTGTCTTAAGAAAAGGTAATACAGTTCAATCTGTCTGTCTGTCTTCCCAACCATTAAAACCTTACTTTCACTGACCTGAATTAGCTGTAGTAAAAAAACCATTGACCTTAACTGAATTTTTATATTAGTTCTTAAAAAAAGTACAAGTCTATGCACGAATGTTTCTAACCGACTGTAGCTAAAACTTAAAAGTTTATAAACTGCAAATTCAGTTTATATAATTATTTATAGACCAATGACTGATAAAGTTGTAAATTAAGTATCTATTTCATCCTAAAATAGAAACCACTTGAGTATTGAGTAATCAGCAGAGGAAATACCTTGGGGAAATACTTAGACAGTACGGTTATAACGTATTGGTTTAGCATATTGTCAACTCGAATAGGTTTTGTACGTCTTTCTTTTTGAGTAGTTAAATGTTTTTTTTCAAAACTGAAAATAACCGATTAAACTGAAAGTCTTGATTTATCATCTTGCAAAAAGGAACGCAAGCTAGATCACGCCACTTGTGGCCGATACCTTCAAAGTCAGTGGATATTTGTTTCGACCTCGATATAAAAATTTTAAATGAAAATTATTACAAATCGGATACACAAACACCTTTTTTTTAAAAAAAGAAGTCACTTAATAACACTAGGACTGACATTTGCCAATAATTAGAATCACGTTGAGAACAAGCGCAGGATACAGTTTTTGTCAGGCAAATTCCAGTATTTTTGGAGTCAGTCACACAGATAAAGAGTTTATGATTACGTATTCAACCTTGAGTTTGTTTTGGTACAATATTCCCGCTGGCTATTATTCACTTCTCTTCTGTATTTTATTATACTGCCAATGTAATCTATCAACACCAACTACATACACTTACTTTACTTAAAAATAGTAACGGAAGAAAGCATTCTTTTCATAATTTTCTGATAGACACACAATATAAGTTTGAACTCTTCCTCCTTCCTTAAGAATACTGGCATG
Source organism: Zoanthus gigantus (assembly GCA_025331005.2). Taxonomy (NCBI): domain Eukaryota; kingdom Metazoa; phylum Cnidaria; class Anthozoa; order Zoantharia; family Zoanthidae; genus Zoanthus; species Zoanthus gigantus. Next base: position 5,140 of record JAOBBB020369051.1, read on the forward strand.
AACCTAAACGTTGAATGTTCAATTTAGCCTCGCCTTCTTGTCAAAGGGCATGGTTGGCGCAATTGATGAGATCTCTGCCTTCCCACCACAAGGTCCCCAGTTCGATCCCGCTTTTGGCGAGATTTGAATATTTGTGTGACCTTCTTTTACGCCTAAGCAAACTCAGCTTTCCATCCTTTCAGGGTAGGTAAATGAGTACTAGCATCTGCTGGGAGCTAACCTGCGATGGATTAGTGTCCGATCCATGGGGAAGTCAAAGACTCTCATCTGCTTAAAACTACAGAAACCTGAGATAAACGCCGGCTCCATGGGTCACTTGGCTCGCAAAGAATTTAGTTCTTTTCAAAGGAGTAAATTTCCAGTTACAGGTACGATGCTACAAGTACTTTACTTTCTAATAATACTAACTTAAAGAATCCTTCTTTGAGGCTGAAATCGCTTATAGATTGAGAACATAATAAGGACTGGCTGAAGTTAAAGTATTTTTTATGAGAAAAAAACTGGAAATTTTTCTTCTTGTCGAAGCAAATCCTTGCTTTTCAGGCTACCACATCAAGGTGTAATGAAAATGTTTAGTGTAATTTAATGTAAGCTGTGATTGTCTCCGTATAAAGTAATACGAGAAGATGATCTTTCAATAGCTATCCTTTATCAATGCACAGTTACTCTTACACTACTTACGGCGATGATCAAATATGAATTCAGTTTAACCTCAGGTGTCGGAATCAATAGTTGTATCTAATCCGGCGCTAACGCACATCAATAAACGTTGTCAAAAACTTTTCAACAAATATTATACATCTCTAATCTCTTTATAATTGTAGGCACTCAAAAAACGCCTAAAATGTTTTTTACGATCAAGTTATAAATGTTCAATAAAAAACAAAACTAATGCATGAGAAACAAATTCAGAACATATTAAGGCCAGAATAGGCAAAATATATATATCCATAAGAGTGTAGAAGTACATATTATGATAAAAATACTTTCAAATATATACGAAAATACCTATCTAATTGAAATACAAAATTAAGCTAAGTAGTCAGTTAACCAGATTAACTAAAAGTTAGAAAATAAATGCTGTTTTCATGTGTTTTACCTAACATTAAGTTCGAATTTTAAGTTGTTTATGTAAAACGCTTCTTTAAGTTTTAGGAGTACTGCATGGAGATTTAATTAGCTCTATCAAGTATTTTAAAACAGTTAGGAGAATATTTTTGTGAGCAGGTTTTAGATTGTTTTAGATGTTTGACTTTGAAGATGTGTGAATTTTTATCCGCTGAAATGTGCTCCTTAATCCTTGCTAAAAAATGGCGAGTAGACTCACCAATATACAGCTTGTAACGAGCTTTGTAAGTCTCTCTTGAAAATGGCATAAGATTTGCCGAAACATGTCGAGTTTCAGAATAAAAACTTTTTTCGTATATTTGAAAGTATTCAAAAAATATATACTATAAATACATACTATAAATTCAATTTTAGAAAAACTACAATAAGCCAAGTAAATAATAAAAAAAGTATTGTCTTTCGCTTTTTATTGGTCAAACAAAATTTGCGCTTTCTGGACTCAGAGAGATTTTAAAAGTATTGACATGAAAAGAGACTCTTTACATTGCGATATTGGGACAACAATGCATTGTTCTCTTTTGTTTTGAAATGAGAGGTATTTTCCTTTGTTATTTGGAGTTTAGAAGTGAGTAAAAACAAATAGTTCGACCACAACGTAACGTGGCATTTGCAAATCTTTTGAAATGAATTCCGTTCAACGAAAGAAACGCGTATATAGTCTGTATACTAGTCATACCGTTGTTCGCGGGCTCAAGGATATGCCATTCTTGCCTCGATCTCTCCTGATAATATGATAATAATAGTTGTGGCCTGGTTACTAGTCCATGCCAGGGACTAAGTGCTTCGATCGTCAACATTTTTTTTTTGCTATATCAGTTTCTAATAGCTTTTACCGCAAAATGTACTTTTGACACTGCTTTCAAATACCCACTCACGGCATAAATGGATTTTTTGTATCTTGGCACGAGTGAATTCTAGTTCTGTTCAACAGGGTCTAGTTTAGTAAAAAACCATTGCAAAACAACATGAGTGGATATATTTATCACAACACCGGAAAACTGTGCATGGTCTTAAAATACTCGAGTGAAAGGTACTTTCTTCTGTTAACACTTGCAAAGACTTTGGCGTGTTTTCGAATAAGGGTGTGTTAAACAAGTTACAGCTAAACTCTTGAAATCACAGCGTTTTCCTCTGTTTTGTTCTGGTTTTGTTTACGTTTCAAAATTTTCTAAAAATTACGAGATAACGGCCCCTGTAATAAATATAACTCTCAAGGTTAAATGGAATGCTTCATGTCAACGTAAATAGCGTAAGAAGAACACGCTTCTAACGTTAACGAAATGCGACGACGAACTTTAAAAGTTTATTTTCGAAGTCAGCCGGCTACCCAAAATAATAAGTTTGCTTTGCTTTGCTTTGCTTTGACCTGAAGACATAAAAAAGAGGTTTGTTTGAAAATTGCCGCAAAAAGTCATAAGCAAAGGTAGGTTGAGAGTTCTTCAAAACTCGAGACAGTTGTGTCGTATAAAGATTTGATGAAGATGATGAAGATAGTCAAATGACGATGGCATTGGTGATAATGATGAATAATAAAGAGCCACGAGGGCAAATCATTAACAACGCAACACCATGCCATAGCCATACGCATGGCTAGTTAGGTAATCGAATATGGATATTAATTCAGTGTCGACAACAGAACAAATACGATGACCACCTTCGAGATGAGAACTTTTGAGCCACTCAAAACGCTGAAGTGTTTGTTTTGTTGGAAATAATTATGTCAAATAGGATATTTTAAGAAATCCTGTATGTGCACGTGTTAACATGATTGGCGCTAAACCAACAAGGAGCTAGAGTTTCTCATACACCAATATACTTATCATTTTAAAATTTCTACCACGCAATCTTTGGAGCCCGTTTCGTTTTTACCATTTTCTTGAAATTTCAAGTGATTTTACAATTTTATGACTGAATTAAAGGTGGAAAAATTGAAAACCTCTTCCAACAAAATATTTTTTTTATTGCGTAGAACGGGTTACTTTTAGAGCCAGATAGATACTTCTACCAAATATGCAAAATATAAAATTATTATCATTCATGCTGGCAGAAACGAAATAAACTCAAAATGTGTCACTTCACATTTTTCATTGACTTTAACGAAGTTCAAAGACAAATTCGAATATGTTATCGCTCGCTCACTACATAATATTCTTAAAAATAAAATAAAGTTGTGAGCTTACCACTAGCGAGTTGCCTTACTGAATCAGTTTCGTCGTTGGTCATGAAGGAGAGACCAGTTTTGGAGTTCATAATTTTGCGAATGCATCGGACACACTCAAGCTCGATAAACGAATCCATAAAACCAAGGTGACACTCTTTCCTCCAGTTTTTCCTGTCATTCAGTAACTCCAAAGCTGAAAGAAGCGTAGAAAGACCTCCTAGTTGCAGAAACTCTACCATCCATTCGTCTGGGCATCGTGAAAGCTTGTGGTGAAGCGCCGAGAAGTTTTTTAGTGAAGGAACACGAAGGAACTTCAAGGACAGTTCAGGTGTGATCAAGTCAAAATTTCTGATGTCAACGTCGACAGAATCGACCACGGCAACTCTTCTAACTTTAGTCCACATATTCTACACTATGCTCTGAACGTTAGACGAACAAATAAAAAACAGCTTCGATTCCTCCCCACAGCCACAGTTACTTGTTGTTTAAATGAGAATAAGTAATTACAGTCCATAGCGTGTCTCAAGTTTTGCGTGACAAAATTTGTGCATAAGTTAACTATTGTGTGACAAGTGGTCAAGGATGACCAGCGTGAGCTTGTCAACATTTGAAGTGAAAGAAAATTGTTTTATGTTTGGTAATTAATTTCTTTTACAATATACCTTTTAAATAGCAACTACATCTACATCTACATCTACATCTACATCTACATTTATTGAGTCAGCAGAAACTATATACTTACAAAAGTACAGTTATCTCGCTAACTGAAAAGTTATAACTGTGGTCCAATCGCTTATGGAAAGATACCTCTTCAGACACGCCCACTTTGCAGAAAACAATCTTTTGGGGTTTTAACGCATTCGAATCGTTGTTACTTAGAGTAAATACTTCTTCACGGCTGAACAAGCTGGTATGTGAACCCTTAACGCACGCCGCGTGAAGAGCCCTATATGCTCTGCGTGGCTCGTAGCGATAACCACTGCCGGTATCAGTCTATATGAAGTAAATGGCAAATGAATTCGTGCAGGCTTGTATCCTGAGGTAAATCCAATAGATATGACCGAAGTGGCTCGAAAAAACTGAATCAGAATTAAATTTTACTTTATCGATTTATGCAGACTTTATAGAAATGTATGATGAATATTAGTGTTTATCAGTATAATTTGTCTTAATAACTATGAGTTTTTTGCTTTAATTTTATCTCTCATCAGCTTTTTTTTAATTTTCTCATTCAAAACGGATTGCGTTTTATTTCCTTTTTTGAAAAAATGTTGAAGTATGTCTGCGAGCATTCACAACGAGTAATTTAGATAACTCATGCCGCCTCATAGTTTAAAGTTTTGTGACAATAACCCATGTTGTTTCTCTCACAGTGACACAAACACAGTGACCAAATATTGTAGAATATAATATTGATGTTGTTCATGCTAACTTTTAAATCCCACAAAGCAATCATTTGTCATTTATAAAACATTCATCGTTTTCATCTGGCCTTAACGTGATTTTTTCAGGGAGGATTTTTGGAACCAACTCTAGTAACTTTGTTTTTTTAAACAATTTTTGTGAGCTTAGCCTGCCCGCAGCCGAAATAAAAATAGAATACTACTACTAATAATAATAATTATAATAACAATAATTATAATAATAAT
>JAOBBB020369062.1:0-10076 GCA_025331005.2 Zoanthus gigantus
TTGATTACAATGTTGGGGTCAGATTTTTCAGTTATATGCTTAAACAGGAACATGAGGTCGAGGTACTCGTGCCAGTATTGTTGTGAATAATTTTAAAACAGACCTGTAGATTGGTAAGGGGTTCCTCCTGGATACTTTTCACATTTACCCAATCAACACTGACACCTCTCAAAACAATCAACACTCGCATTGTGGAAGGTACAGTGACCTATCAAAAAAGATACCTGTCAGTTTAAAATGTTAACCGAATCTTAAACTTGTTATTACAAAGTATGTAATTTTTATCAATTCTTTCCTGATGTGTATGGGAGTGTTTAGCATTAAAATCACTATTACATTATCAATAATATGATTATAAAGTTTTTGCACGTTCCAAATTAAGGAGATGTTATTTGTTCTTCAATTGTTGAAAAATATTTCATGATTGATCGAAGCCAACAAGTAAAATATCTTTAAATATGACAAGAGAAATTTTGTATTTCCAAGCGGCCATGTATTATTTCATTTATTATTCACATGCTATTTAAAAATTGTGGATAGCCAAAGAAAGAAATACAACATGAAGTTTCAATTATCAAACAGCTTTAATAGCAGCTATAGTATTTTTGTTTCTCTAGCGTTATAACCAGCAGTAATCTTGAAAACAGTTAAACAGATACCACCGCGCATAGTAAATCGAGAAAAGGTTGTACTTAATAAAACCAACTTATAAGGCAAAGTAGGTAGAGCAATAACTAAAAAACAATTTGTTGATGGAAGTAATGATGTGTAACGGCGCTTCGGATATCATATACCATTGTCACCTTCCGCCGACTTTACATACAAGTGAACTTACTCCTTTAATTAAGACTCTGTATTATTTTTTCTAAAACACTTTCCAAAGAAATTCAATGAAACTAGTATTCATTTTTGCAAAGAACTAGAGAAGCAACTAAGAGCCTTTGGTGCACGTCATTCCTTGTGGAGTTTATGAGCATTTACTGACTTTAGTTTCCACGGATTGTAAGTTCCAACTTCAAGTTCATTGCAATATTTTTCAACATATAAAATAAGTCAAGTTTAGTGCATTTCGCTTTCGCAATGTTTATACTCGTCATTCAACTGAAGGCCTTTCACGGTTTCTGTAATGACGGAGCGCTCGCTTATTAGTGACTTCCGCTCCTCGTGATTTAATTATTATGTTGTACACGACATGAAAAATACGCCCCACCCCCAAAAAACCGTCTTAGGGGGCCGATTGTTAGGTATATCCCTAAACTAAATAAATTCTACTAATAAAGACTTAAGTGTAAAAAATAAAGTCTACTTAAAAACACAATTGCCATCCTTGGGAAAAAAACAAATATTTAAACCAAGTGCAGTTCCATTAACAATCCACAAAGTACATGTTAGCTTTTCAATCACACACACAACTGGCCGATATTAAAATATATTTCAAAGTTTCAAGCTGAAGTTATAACTGGAGTAGACGCAAGGGCACGTGCGTGTATAAAGTAAAGTTTTAAAGTGTATATATCAGTTATAGGTGTTTTGTATGTATCAAAAGTACTTACCCTTCTAATGGTGATGACAAAAGAAAAAAATGGTTCCAATTTTTCTTCATGGTGTAATTTGCGTTTAAAGGTTGGAAAATCACTTCCAGATTCACTTTGACCGAGTAATGGGAAGCTGGTAACTACCATATTGTTTTCTGGTCCGTTACGTCAAAAACAGAGCATAGTAAATGGAGATCGTGCCCTGTTTCTTTGATTGTATCTGCTCCATTTTCTTTGAAAATGTGATATCGATTCATTTTATATGATCCTGGTCCAGAGACAAGGAAATAAGGCGTCGATAGATTCAGTCCGTGCAGATTCAATGGATAAAACTATGACAGTGTGCGCTTTTCAAAGGATGATTTTTTTGTTCACTATTGTTCTGCCTCGAGTTTAAAACAAAGAATATGACAACGATTGGTTAAAAGAGATGTTGTATTGTGCCCGTGCCTCGATTTAAGAATGGCTATGTGCTCGACCAAAGCGGCTTGTTTTTCCTTTGTTCGACTACTTTGTGTAACCACTACATGTCCTCGATTATTGCTCGTGGTAAACTGAAACAATTCCATCCTCTCTTTGAATTCATCAACCTTTTCCCTGGCACCTTACCTATTTGTACACTCTCTGCTATCTGTCTCAACATAGCATCGTTGCCAGAAAGACCCATCACTGAATTCTTACTGTTTAGTGTTTTTCTAGACAGTGTCTCCATGTTGCTGACTTCACCTCACCTTTCTCCATATAATGTAAATGCTCGTTTCCCCTGGTGTAGGCATTTCTTGCAATGTCACCCACACGGATATCCCCACAAGCCTGACATTCGATGCCATGTTGATGGTGCTCTCTCATCGATCTGACACACAAAGCAGTTGACACTAGCACACCTACTTGGCCTGAAGGGGTCCGATCTCTACCAAATTTGTTTCAGCATTGTGCAGATTTCTCGATCACTTTAACATTGAACCCTTGATCTCTTACATGTATCTTCAGCACATACTTTCTCTGCAGCTGTGACTGTGGTGTCAAGGGCACACAAATATCACAGCCTCGGCTCCACCTTTCTTATACCAACTCTCTTACTTTTTCACTCTTTATTCCTTTTGTTTCTCTATCTTGCAATTCTTTGGTTAATGTAGTAGTCTCTCTACACTCTGTTCCTCTTCCTGCCTTACCCTGAACACACACACACACACGCACACACACACACACACACACACACACACACAAACACACACACACACACAACACACACACACACACACACACACACACAACACACACACACACACACACACACACACAAAAATAGTTCATTTTCTGAACTATACCGAATGTTATTAGCCTGTTTACTACATCGCCGTCTAACCAAGGCATAAAGATCTGTCCAAGAACACCCATCTGTTTTTAGCCTATAGGCCCGCCTTGCTCTTTTTCTTGATCTCTTCATCAAACGTATATACATGGTTCTTCATGAGTACAGTCAAGGCTATTCTGAGCACATCTTTAAGCATCACCCTTCGGGTCATCTGTCTGTTTGTCAAGGTTAGGTGATTTATATCTTAAATCTTTTATCTCTGTTTTTCACGTCCACTTGCCGTAATTGTTGGTAATTTCACGTGCCTTGATCTTCTTGTCGGACATACTTCTTCCAGACCTGATCTTTTGTGCTAATAAACTGTCTTTAACTGTAGATAAGACTAATTTTATTATTTTATCCTCCACGCCAGAAATCAAGAAATCATGCATTCAGGCTACTTATTGCTGATAAGCAGTTGGATCAGTGAAGTGCATCAGGTATCTTGGGATATCTATTGCTGCTCACCTTACCTGGAAACACCATGTTCAGCATACTGTTAAAAAGTTAAACGTAGTGTAGACACGCTATCCAAAGTTCGACGTTATGTATTACAATCAATACTTATACAGCTGTATTATATATCAATTTATCCTTATTTAACTTTTGCTGTGACAACTTGGGGAAATAGATACTTAACTACCCTTCTACCCTATATGTTCTTCAAAAGAAAGCTCTTAGGATAATTACTATTTCTGAATATCGAGACCATCCTAATCCACTTTTTTATCATTTCGTTTCAGAATCGCTTATCAACAAGCTGAAAGCACCTTCACTGATTATTGAAGCATGGCGGTTAGAGGTATTATTTTATCTCTCTACATCTTTTTCACTACTTTAGCAGCAGTTTTTCTGAAACGAACGAATGGAATCGCAAGCATCAACGTTTGAATTGTTTTCAAAGAACTCTTCCAACATGGAAATTAAAGTTACCTGTAGAAATTTTAGCCAAAAGCACTTTCAACGATTACGACATGAATCATGGCCGTCGCAATCTTGGCCGTTGTGTTCGCAGAATATTATTAATTTGGCTTTCGAAACCTTTTTCCTTGGAATTGTATTTATTTAGTCATATCCTTTTATTATCAAATGATATTAATTTGAACCCTGGTCCAACTAAGAAGCTGTCGTCTGCCAAGAAATGTTTCATTTGCTCTAAAACCATCAGAGCGAATGTAGTGAAACTACTCACCTGTGAAAAATGCTCAACGAATGCTCACTGGAAATGTGCCGGCTTAAGTTGTAATGCCTTAAATAGCATTCCATGGAACTGTTATAATTGTATGCAACCATTTGCTTTTAGTGATTCGTTTTTTGAAGAAATAACATTATCGCTTAACTCTACTACTGACTTGGAACTGGATAATGACGGAGTTTCAGATTCTATTCAACAGTTGAGAAACTGTCATCGTAAGAAATGCATTATTGCTAATCTCAACATCAACAGCTTGCCAAATAAATTTGTGGAAGTTAAGAAGTGGTTAAACCGTAAGGCTTTTGATATTCTGTCGATTCAAGAGACGAAGATCGATCGCATTTTTCCTGAATCTCAATTCCAAGTAGATGGATATAGACTCTTTCGTCGCGATAGAGTGAAAGGAGGTGGGGGTATTGCTGCTTTTGTGAGAAATAATATCACAGCCACTACCAAGAAAGTAGCATGCAAATCAGTGGAATCAATTCTTCTAGACTTACGTTTCGGGCAACGACAATTTGCTCCGGTCTGCGCATACAAACCGCCATCAGTAGACAATAACACATTTAAAAATGATTTATCAAAATTATTAGACGAAGCGACTCAACTTGGTCAAAACCCCGTATGTATCGGTGACTTGAATTGTGATTTACTCCATCCTTTGGTCAATAATAAAGCCATTTCTTTTCCTCAATAGATATTTAACAAGAGGGCTGACAAACACTGGATCATTACTTGACACTTTAATCTTCTTGACAGGGAAAAATATGTCGATAGCTGGATTGATTAAACAATAAAAGTGAGATACAGCAGAGTCAATATTTTTACCAGATAGTTCACCTAACCGGTCAATATCTTTTAGAAAGTCAATCATGGCCAGTTTGCAGTGAACACGAGTATCGCGGAGTTCGACCCATTTCCTTGTAGCTTTCGCTTTAGTTCTGGGATTGACTATAATGCTTTTGTGATCTGTATTTATCAGACTATCCACACATTTCACTGTATTAAAATCAAAAGGTGTGTTAGTAAGAAAAACATCCAGTATGTTATTTCCTCTCGTAGGTTTCTTAACAAGCTGAGATAATGAGAATTGATGTATCAAAGTGTTTAGTTTAAGTTGATTTATATCGCCAGCCAGAATAACTCGGCAACTAGGGTTGTTAGTCAATAAGGTTTCGAGTCCGTCGAATAAATGTTCAATAAGTTCATCAGAATTATAGACCGGGTCGGGTGGATGATAATTTTTAATTTATAATTTTCTTTTCCTTAATTTTTAATTTTGTTTTCCTTTTGAATTGGCTGATCACATCTCTGTCGAATTTTCCGCGTATTGTTATTCTATCTGCTTTGGAGATAGACCAGGGAAGCAGCCTTGGTAAACGAGTGCTGCTCAGTTTTTCTCATCCTTCATAGAGATCGGTACAGACGCAAGTCATTGATTTTTCTCCTCCATTCCACTGATCGCCACAGACGTGAGTCATCAATGATTTTGTTTTCAAAGTTTTATTCCTCAAAATTGCCACATACTTTGTGCGAAGCACGAAACATTAAGGAACACAATAAAACTTGAAATCGGGAGATTTATTGTGATGGCTTTTGTTACAACCAAGAACTCAGCAGTTAAATTAGGGATTTTGCTTCTTTTCCAACAGTGTTTGTATTAATTAATAGAAAGATGTCCCTAGTAACGATTCCAAGTGCTTTTGTGGTCTTCAATTTGTCCCAGTCTCAAACTCGTTTCTAAAGTGGTTAATGCTGCGAAACGGTTTAGCTATGCACAACAGCATTTCTTCAGTTGATGCCTTAGATGGAGGAATGTGGTAGAAAGCGCGGGAGAGGATAGATTTGATCAGGAACTTCCATGGTGCAATGGTGCTACGAGTAGTATCAACATCCAGCATGAGCGATGGTTGAGGTTTACTGTAACGGCCAACATCTCCAAAGGCTGTAACAAGTCGGTGGCCGCCTGAGCGTTTCTTCGCGAGGAAAGAAGGGTTTAAATATTCTACTGCCTTGCCGATGTACTAAGGCTTTTGGAAGAACTACTCTTTCTCAAATTCAAGTAAGAGACACTTTAATCGTGCTAGTTTTGGCACTGGTGTCAAAAGTCAATCTAACTGTTTGTAGAAAGCATTGTTGAGTTGGGAAGATTGTTCTCTAGATGAATTGTCGTAAGATAGCTCGTGCAGACGGCAGGTCAGTTTATTCGATTTCACGAGTCTCGGCCAAGTAAGTATTTGAATTATCGTCATCTTCATTCATCTTTAAAGGTTGTTGTCATTCGAGTCTTGGTGAAGCAGATGCAGTTCTCGAGGTAATTTGGGGCACTTGCTGAGATAGTGTTGTTGCTCTACACGGCCTGATTCTTGGCAAAGTGTGCAGGCGCAATGGACACAAAAAGATCTTAAGAGTATTCAAGGAGGCCTGGCGTGCGCAGTTGTTATATAAGATCTCAGCCTTGCAATCACAAGTTTGGGGCTTTGTTATGATTTGAACATTTTTCTAACCTTCTATTCTACCAAAGCTGACTGAGCTTTCCATCCTTCCAAGAAGGGTAAATGAGCGTCTGCTGGGAGCTAACCTGCGATAGAATACTGTCCTGCCAGGGAAGTCAAAGATTTTCATTTGCTAAACACTACAAAAATCAGAAATATGCGCCGGCTTTATAAACAAGTAAGCTGGTAAAAGAATAGAAATGCCCCATGTTACAAAAATAGTAATATACTCTAATCAACCATGGTCCTGGATTCTAGATTTCACACTATAGATTCTTGATGTTCTCAAACATATTTTGCATTGAAAAATTGATTTCTCATTCAAGCAACTACGAGAGTGGAATTTATAACTCGAAATTAGGCTCTCGCGAATGTATGTTATTTTCACGAGCCTTAATTCTAATGGGGTTAAACACAAACTTTGTCATTTGAAACGAAAACATACATTTGGTTTCGCATTGCGGATAATTTGCATTTATATAATTTTATCAACCCAAACATACCTGATATCTATTTTTCCTGGGATTGTAGTAACTACCCAAGTTTATCTGTGCCTCAACCTTTCCAGTCAATATGTTGTACTTGACGATGAAGTAGGTGTTTGCCCTGTGTACACAATATAAAATATACTTTTTTTTTAAATCAAGAACCAGTACAATTTTGCTCAGGATAAATGTTCTTATTTTTTAACAATTTGAGGCTCAAAATGTTCTTATTTGTTCTTTTAACTGCCATCATAGTTTCAACAGTTTTCAACTCCGTTTCTCCAAGCGGCCATGCAATTTTCTTTTTATTATATAAAATCTTTACAGTCAAGCGAAATTAAATAAAAAGCAAAAGTTATAGGCATAAGTATTTACTGTTCCTGTCTTCAAAAAAATGAAGGTAAATAATGGCTACTAAACTTGCTGAAACAATAAACAATGTAATAATCATTCATAAACCTCTTATATTTTTTCTAAAAACCGTGTTAGCTCTCTATCAGTAACATCCACGAATCTGGAAGGCATTTCTGTGTTTTTTTTTTCCATTTTACAATGTTAACTATAGGTATGAACAGCTTTTTAAATTTTTTCGCACGGTTCAAAAACAACAAACGACTCAAAGCACCGCGCGCGGACCATTGAAAACCGCGCAAAAATGCTAAAAACTGATTGGTTCAAAATTGATATCACACATGTGTTGATAAAAATTGATATAATTTTTCTCATCTTCCTACCATTCGGTATACAAATGTATTTCATATAAGGCCTATTATGAAATCATTAATGAATTTATTTTTGCGAAAATGAAAGTTATCTCGTGTTAATGATTAAACTATTCACTCAAATGAAATTTTATTTTCTGGTAATGATCAGCAAAAGGTGTAGTGTTAAACAAAGGAATATCTAACTTCAAAATGAAGCTAAGAATGTAAAAGTTGAATCCGTTGTCATATGGTCAGCGGCAATTGCAAATTCAAAAAATGCTTACAATTCTCCAGTTGCAGAAGTCGGAGTTAAGAAGACTTAATGTTTCGATACCTCAGGCGAACTTTTTGTTTCCATGCTTAATGATTATAAAACCGGCATAGCTTAGATTCCTTTTAACTTTTTTTCAAAGCGACAACCCATAAGAAAATTCAGTTGTGAGCCTTTTGTCGGAATTTGTTGTTTTAACCTATGATAGTCTAAGAAGTCTTTCTCATCCCTAACCATTCTGCAACATTCCATTTTGTTTTTATAGTTTACCTTCGCACGAAGCAGATATTTCCTAATTTTTGTAAAGCGACTGCCAGCAGCAGTTTCAAAGAGCACAGAAGCGATACATTTCTCTTTAATTCTTCTGTTGAGTTCTTTCAGTTGATCAACTTCGTCAAAGAAATCCTGACCTTGCTTTGATATTTCTTTGAGAAGTTTTTGTTTAAAGTACTCGTAAAGGAGACCATCGGCTTCAGTCCAAAGTCGTATTTTGTCTTCTGCTGTAGTTGACAACCGAATTCCTCCTGCTTCCCTCTCCATCAACTTCAGGTAAACAACGTCCTCCAAATCCCAACAAAATTTCCTTCTCATTAAAATTAGCGAAGCGTCAAAATATTCCGCGATTAACACGTGGTCAAAAGTTTGGTCTAACTTCTTTATCATGGGAAAAATTTGCTTCTGTGTCTTAACTTTTGTCATTTGGAACCCGAGGTCGAAAAACTGTCCGTTTCTTAGCAGTGAAGCACTCACTCCAATTTTTTCGTGGATATCACTAAAATGAACGGGGATATTGTGGAAAAAATTTTCAATTTGTTTTGGAAGATTTTCCCCTTTAATTTGAATTAGTTTCGCGACATCCATTGACTCAAACGCTGACACAAAAGTTGCGACTGGATCGCGCAGAATTGTTATAAAAACTGAATCTTCTGGCATTACGATTTTCATACGCCGTCTGTTAAGACGAGCATGGTTGCAAAGGATGTCTGGAAATAACCTTGGAAGAATCGTTTCTTCAAGATACACCATTTGGAATATCTTTGGCCAACCAAATCTGCAAACAAAATGATATAAACTTTCATTTAACCATCAGAACTTCAATCAACCACTTAGCCAATGTACAGAATCGTGCAACATTCAGTCAGTCAGGCATTTTGCATTTTGGTCGTATCATATGAAACTGCATCCGGGATACGAGTGACATCTGACGTCATTTCTTTGTTTTTCCCGTCATTTTCGGCTAGCTTTTGTATTTTCTAAATATTCATATTTATTTAATAAAATGAAAATTACTCGCTGGCTTGAATGTATGAAGTTTGAAAAAGAGGCAAAGTCGAGTTCTTTTCTCTGCTTTTCGAGTGTTCTACACGTCATAGCGTTCTATGCTATTGTCTAGAAACACAAGCGATACTGTTTTATTCCTTTTAGAAAATAATTTCACTTCCATCCTGAAAACTTCTTATTGCGTTGCGTGACGTCATTCCGTGATTTATGTTCAGTTATATAAAATAGATTGGTAGACAATTAGATCGTGCGTTATTTGAGTATTAATTTATGAAGTATAATTATAATTAACAATTAGACCACGAGGACGAATGGACTACGAGGTGATGGAGGCAATGAAGATTATTAAATCTAAATCGTAAAATTTTAATAGCCCCACATTTTGAAACTTGTCGATTTTATATATCCCATCCTATAGTGTATAATAAAAAATTCGAGGGCCATCCCATCACCTTTCTTCTAGGGTTACCAATAAAACTACTGACCTACTTTCTATCATCAACGGCGGTAACGAGTGTAGCAAAACTAAAGAAATGCAACTAATTCACTCTTTGGGCACTCTTAATCCCCAAGGGATAAATGAATGCTTCACTTTCTGTTAAGCCTAGTATCCATATGATCGCTGACGATCGCCGGATCGCTGGAATCTTTGATGCATAGGATCGCTCACGGTCGCCAGCGATCGCTATCAAATTCTTACAAGTGTTTCCATTAAATCGCAGAGGTTTACGCTCCAGTGAGCTCCAGTACAGTTCA
>JAOBBB020369073.1:0-10076 GCA_025331005.2 Zoanthus gigantus
TCTTGGGATTCCTGTGGTACTCAAGGGTGACCTTTTGTGGTACTAATAATCTTGGGATTCCTGTGGTACTCAAGGGTTGCCTTTTGTGGTACTAATAATCTTGGGATTCCTGTAGTACTCAAGGGTGACCTTTTGTGGTACTAATTTATGTCATATGACTGCACTTTCTGCACCATCTTGAATAATTTATCTTGTTTTGTCATGTCACGTACTGATGTACAAATAGAAGTTGCACACCCCATGGCAACTAGTTTTACTAATTGTACAAGAAAAGTCCAGTTTTAAAGCTTATTGTAAGACTTAAATTGGAAGAAAAATTGTTTTTTGAAATCACGAAAATTCTTCTGCAAAATATTTAATAGCAGAGACAAAGTTTTCGTACCTCAGAAACATATTTTAAAGTGTTTGTTCTCAGCACACTTCAAGCTCTTAAAAAAATAAATGCCCTTCACTAATCTATGATAATTACTAATTGCATTTAAAAATAATAATCTTAGTTACCTAAACCTGTGAGGACATGTCTAAGTTCTGCAGCCATTACAGTTCCACTTCCATCTCTGTCAAACACTCTCAGCCCCTCAACAAAATCTTCCTGACTTCCTTGGGCTCTCTTTTGATTTGTTGAGTGCAAAATTGGAAGAAATTCTTCAAAGGTTATTCTCTTGTCACCTGTAAGAATTATCTCTATTTAGCATCATGTTGTTAATGCATAGTATTAAGAATCTTACCTAAACTACTAATTATTGTGGCAATTGAATGGTAACTTGTACCATCCTTAAGGCTTTCAACTTAAGTAAAAAAGAAAAACTTTTGCAAAATCTGAAATAAATATCATTAGAAATATTGCAGTCATTGTGTCTAAGATCTGCATAATATCATAGAGAACTAAGTGCAATTTTTTGCAGTTTAATAATTTCAAAATTTCATAGTGAAAAAATCAATATGTACAAAAATTTAAACTTAAAGAAATATCATAGCCAAGGAAATGGAACTAGCTTCAAATCACACAAGCAAAATCATGAATATAGTTTTGTAACCAAATTAAGTTAAAGAAAACATCATTGGGAAGAAGTGATAAAGATAGATTCGAGAGAAAGAAGAGTTAGCAAAGACCTGGCTAGAGATAGGTTAGCTTGGAAGTGAATTTTCTGAAAACCATCCAACGCATGCCACTATGTAAAATGGACGTAAAACCATATATGATGATGATGATGATGATGATGATGATGATGATGGTGCAATGAAAAATGTTAATTTGCAACTTACAACCAGAAGCTATTCCTTGAAGTTAGTAAAACTTTATATCATATGGTAACAAACTCACTCTCAGTTAACATACATGAACAACTATAAATTGGTTGTTTATGATTGCAGGTTCATATAAATCTAATGTTATGGTGACTGCACAAAATTAAAAGGTTTCTAATACAAATTTTGAGCTAGGGAAAGTTATTAGTTACAAAAAAGTAGATGTTACACATCACATTAATTTTATGGCATAGCTGCAATTCCTTGACTCGAACATGATTGGCTGTAACTTCTGAAGAGTTAACAGCCATAATGGAAACTGGTGTATTTCTAAAAATAAAAAATAATTTTGCAGTGATTTGCTTAATTTTATACTATTAGCAGAAAGGGTGTTATAAGATCTTACAAAGCGTGATTGTTTAGAAGGTTAAAATAATCCATCTCCAGTTTAGAAAAGAATGCCACATGTAAGCAAAGGTTGCAGGAAAGATTTTCTAAGGTGTGTAAAAGAACAAGCTTAAAGAAATATTCATAAATTTGCATAACAATTTCACAGAACTAAAATTATAAGTATATTTTACATTAAGACTACAAATACAAATAAAATATTTAGTAAAAATGTTTAGTTGTCATACTGAGACTCACAGCTTAAAATTTTGTTTAATAATTTAAATCATTTCTTGCTAACAAAGGCACAATGTTTTTTTTGTCTCTAAAATGTTTTTTTTTTGTTAAATCCACTACTAAATTTTAAGATGGAATCAAAAAATGTCAGCCTTAATTAACTTATATTAATATTTTGTAATTGAACTTTTATTAAAAATTATGTTAGAAAGGCCAAGATTTGTAATAATAAGTATAAAATAATGTGGATAGTATGTGCATTTTGATTTGTCAACATGCGTGCTTTCATAATGCTACGAAGCACAAAAATGATGTGAGCAATATATTGATTGGCTGTTTCCTAGTTGTGAGAATTTAAAGTTTATTGAAAGGCAGAAAACTATACATATAAGCTTCAAAAATTAATATTGTTTTTCTCTTTAAGTCCGAAAAATAAATAGTAATTTTATAAAAGAAATAAAACATGTTCTCTGTGCCTTCATAGCCTGGTTAAAACTACAGCAAAGTTTGTGAGAATTCTCAAGTAGGTGAAAACCCTCAACTGCATCTCAAGTTTTCACCAATCTGCACTCAAATTCTTACCACTCTATGAAAGCACAATAAAAAGATTTTATTTCTTAATTAAGTTAATATGTATTCTTTCATACTATGAAAAAAAGTATTTGGAACAGTGTGTTTCTCTTTCCTAAGTTTTAAAGGGCATTTGAATGAAAACTACTAAAATCAGGTTTGCCACTATTTACTTGATGTGAAATTAAGGACTTTTCCATGACCTTTTCCAGGAAATTCAGGACCTTCTCTATCAACTACTGTAAAGCCTGAATGCTTTATACATTTTTTAATTTTTCAAAACAAACTTTATTATCCAGCTTTACTGAATTGGCTGATCCTGAAAATGAAAAACTACCAATGAAGGTCACTTTTAGACAAAAATCTGGCCTTGCAAAGTCGTGGTTTTTGTTTTACAGTGCTGCTGTATCACAAATAGTTTAACTAGCTGCATATTTTAATTATTTTTGGGGAAAAAGGAAAATTTTTTTGCCCCTTCAAGGATTTTCAAGGACCATGACCCAAATTCAAGGACTTTCCAAGGCCTGGAAAATGTCCCCCCAGTTTGAGGACTTCCCAGGATTTTCAATAACTGTAGCAACAGTTATTGTGTAAAATGCATTTTATGGTGCATTTTTGTGTGTACCGGACTAAATGTTGACGATAGGGGTCAGGCTTACTTTAGTGTTTGTCATTGGTTAAAACTGCATTTACGTAATCTGTGTTACTATGCTTCTGACACCAAGAGAAGGAGCAATTTATCCTTGTGAACACTGAAGGTAACATTTGAATATCACCACAACTGAAAAAAAACAAGTCCTTGACTTGAGAATCAAAGATGTTTTGTTTTGCCTATTTTTTACTGACTACGAATAGCCCATTTCTGAATAATCAACACAAAACAGAGGCGGCGTAATCATAGCGGCGTACGTAATCATAGCATCGCTGAAATTTTTGAAATATAAACATCTATCAAGTAATTAATCATCAAAATGTTCAGAAAAAGAACTCCTAATTTCTGAATGAAATGTACGTCAAAATTAATAGAAATGGCAGCTAATGAACCTGACCCAACTTCAAAAAGATCTCAAGTCTTGTCGATTTCTAAATGTATTTGTAAACCCTCATTTTTAAAAGCAGATAACAGGAATGGTTTCTGCACACCACTTGCGTGTAAGTTACAAGACATAACATTAATAAATCCCATAGGCATAAAACAAGCCATTAATTTTAATTACAGCACAGCTATAAGTATCACCATGCTTCTGGTATCACTAATAGCTAGGCGTCTTCGGGCATGCACTGTATTATCAAGGAAGACAGCTGTTTAACAAACTGCGAGAAACCGCCGCCCTGTTGAAAAAATCTGTTGCTGTTTCTAGCGTTTTACCCTTAGCAAGCGAGCCAATAATTTATACAGGGGAGAGCTGTACGACTACAGAAAGTTTTATTGCATTACTTTGAGAATCCGGACATAAATGAAAGAGTATTAAGAGTTAGTAAAGCCAATTGTTTCACAATGTTAGATTCAAAATTAACACATCAAAATGCTAAAGAGTTACAGGTCATATTGATACCTATCGAGCAATAAAAACTATAATGACTTTTGTCATCTAGTCTTTGTTCCACACACTGAAGCAATGTAGAAACACTTTAAGCGGTCGTTTCAGGGCTGAGGGAGGAATCCGAGCGCACAATATTATGCCATCATGTTTTAAAACATCACATTTTAAAAGGCAAAACTACTTTCTTTGCGGGTAGGTAAGCTAAGCTAATAAAAATAAAAAATAACGAGTTTCTCTGGAGTAAAATGGTAATTCCATGAGTAGCAAATATTTGTATATACACGAAAATTCAAGTAGTCTGTTCTGTAAAATGGAAATAAATAAAACAAAACTCGCCTTGGTATAAAAAGAAATAGGAATGAAATAAAGGTATAAAAAGTAGAAACATTAAAAAAGGCTCGAAAATACAAATTTAACACTTGAACTTACCGTATTTATCAATTTCGTTTACGATTTTGTTTACGTCCGCTGATGTCGGATTCTGTCCGAGCGACCTCAAAACATCGCCGATTTGTCTACACTCGATTTTGCCATCTCCTTTCCGATCAAAAAGTGAGAAGCAATCTCTGTATTCTAGTAAGGGAAACAAAATTAAATTAGTAAAATAAAATCCATACGAGCAGAATCTCACATTTATGATAACGCCCTAATAACCCTCATAAATGGATGCTACTTTAAGTTAAGCCAACAAACTTATAAATCATTTACCCAGCATTTGGTCCTCAGACGTGGAAGACTGCAAAGTGATGTTGAAGGTTAATCAAAATACATTTAAGTCATAGAAATAAACAAAACATTAAGTCTCAGAGAAAATAATTTCAATACCATCTTGATATTTTCGAGCTTTCCTCGGCAAAGGTTCAAAGAATTCAGTGATGTCCAATGCACCAAGTAATTTGATAATGGGCCGAAAAGAAACCAATATAACACTTGCCATATTAGGAAATGGATGCGATGGACTGACTTATGACGTCAAAAAATGTCATCTTGTGCAGCGAAATGACTGAAAAATTTAAGCGTAAACTTTAAAATGTGAGGTAAATCAATCATTTATTATCAAGAAACTGCTTATTTTTAAGAAAAACTGATGAACAAGAATCTTTTCGTTCCGAAAGAAGGAACACAATGACAAAATGAGGCCTTCGGCAAAGATGCATGATGCTTCGAAAATTATGTAAAACTATGTCGACGAGTGAAATGAAACAGTAGCTGATCTGTCAAGATCTCAGTAGCGAGACTGAGTGCAAGGAAGTGGCGGGGGAGGGGTGCAGCAGTTAGAACAATGAGGCCATAATGGCTATATATATCATATATATTTAAATCACATTCCATAGAAACAGTAATTACTTCGTATCAATATAATTTAGTAAAAAAAACCCGCAATTTTCGTGTTCTGAAAATGTTTGCCGATGATTGATCATTTCAAAAATTAATTAGTTTTGTAAACTGCAATTGTTATATGTTGAAGCGAACACATTTGTTGACGATGTTGTTTATCTCAACCAAATCAAGATGTTGGTTGCCACGAGCTAATTTTGAAAAATGCAGCTATCTTTCCTAAGATCTTCATAAACTGTCAAATATAAAGTTGTTGTGCCGACATATCAATTAACTTCTTTCAAGTTGTCAATTCGTTCTTTTAAAAAACATCAAACAACATTCGAGTCACTAATTATGAAAAGTCCCGGGTTCGATCCCCGACTCTGCAGAGATTTGAATCTTTGTGTGACTTTCTTTTTCCGCCAAAGCTCACTCAGCTATCCATCCTTAAAAGTTTTAAAATGTAAATAAGTACCAGAGTCTACTAAAGTACTATACTGGGAGCTAACGTGCGATGCATTATAGGGTCACTTCCGGGGGAAGCAAAGACTCGCATCCGCTTAACCCTTCAGAATCGGGAAATAAAAGCCGGCTTCATGGGCCACACTTGCATCGTAAAGATTTAGCCTGTGTCTCTATTTAGCTTTTGGTTGCGTTGATTCGTAAAGTCCATATATAAACGGTGACCTGATTTCAACTTTTTACGTCATCCACTGCTTAATAATAATGCCGAGACCGCGGCACAGCATTATCGAGTACGAAAATTCTTAAATTTTCATCAAATTGAAAACAAAAAATCTTTAAATTTCATCAAATTAAAAATGCATTTTTTTTGTCTTAGTCTTTCGCATTTGAATAAGGACCGGAGTGGGATAAACGTCCATCGACAGCATGGAGAAAGATGGCAACAAGGAATTCAAATGCTTTGTCAGTTGCTTAGCACTAAAAGTCTCTGCTTTCCCAAGCTCGCCATCGCAATTCTTTAGCATAGCCGGTACTGATAGCATCACGTACCTCTTGCCGGGCATTTGCATGTTATCAGAGGGGTGGGGATGTTGGTTGGAACTAAACCCCTAAAGGAGACCGATCTGGACGTGACCAAGCTATTTTTGACCCCTAAAAAAAGAGAATGTTAAACCACAGGCAAATGAAAAATAAAGGTTTTTGCAGAGTGATTTGCAGACCTTACTACG
The DNA here is from genome assembly GCA_025331005.2 of Zoanthus gigantus. Lineage (NCBI taxonomy): Eukaryota > Metazoa > Cnidaria > Anthozoa > Zoantharia > Zoanthidae > Zoanthus > Zoanthus gigantus. The sequence goes on from JAOBBB020369073.1 coordinate 6,500, forward strand.
ATTGAAAAGGAAGATGGCGTGTTGGTGGTAGGATCTGTGTTTCAGTTTTTAAATTTGAAATAAAAGCAGCTTGAAACTCGATCACGGAACTAAATCACGAAACTCTGTACTAGGGCAAGATTAAGATACAAATGTTGAGAATAATCCCATTATAACATGAAATGATTGTTGTTAAATTGAAGCGTGAATCTGGAGCACGTAGTATATTTTAAAATTATTAAAGTAAACTGTGAGTTAGTGCCAGATTATCAGATTACATGAGATCATGAGAATTTGAATGTACGGTATAACTCACGGCAAAGCGTGACAAAAGAGCCGACTGAAGTCACTGATAGTGTCAACAGAAATCCAATTAGTTGTATTATCAAGGAAATTAGAGTGATGAAAAGGGTTAAGTGGAAACACTGGATGCGGAGTGCGGAGTGTAGAAAATGCGGAGTGTAAAAAATGTGGAGTGTAGAAAATGCGGAGTGCACGCACCACACATGTTCCATTTAACCGATGAAGAGCATACACATGTACATCCTGAACGTAAACAACGGCCGTGTGAGACATTAGATTTAAGGACACGAAATAATCCCACCTTCTAGCTTCCTATTTTTGTACATGAACGTCGAATTTAGAACAACTAGTTTCATTTATTTAACGGAAGTATTGTATATATCAAAATGTATACGCCCTCATGTTTTAGAGATATGTACTTGTAAAATGTGTATCGTAAACAGAGAGTGCATGAATGAATGCCAACGATGTACATGAGTGTCTTACAAAGAATAAAGAGTTAAATACAGTCCTTGACTCTTGAGTGTGAATCAGTTAAATTTAGCTTGTGAATAGTTTTAATTAACCCGTGATCAAATAATCGTTTGTGTCAGCCTCTAGGTTTCGTATTTCACTTTGGTTTTTTTTTAGTTTTTTTGGTGTTGATGTTATAGATCATAGATACTTGGATTATATGGAGTAAATAAAACTAAACTAAGCGAGTCCTTTACTGCAAGGTATAATATAAATAGAGCTTTGCCCAGAACACCAAAAGCTAAGTAGGACCATAACCCGAAATTCCCACCTCTAAGAGAGACAATGTTCCCACCCGGGGGAAATCCTGCCAACGAGAGCATGAGCAAAATTGGACCACCGGCAAGAAATATTTATGAATGTTGAATTTCAATCTCCTAGATCTGAAGTAAAGAACGATTGCGTTTTTATACAAAAACTTCAAGATTGGATTATCAAGAAAAAATTGATCATGAGTGCAAAAGCAGACAAGCAGTATTAATTATTTCAATAAAAATACAGCCTCGAACATCAGAAATAAGAACTCTACTGAATTAATTAAGTTCTCGAGACATTCGCGACCATCTTTGGATACCATTTGTACGAAAAAAAGATAATATTTATCAGTTGTATTTAATGAGGAATAGGCGCGATTTTTCCACTTCTCAAAACAAATATACTCATATCTCGCTTCTGTTTTCGGTATTTCCGCATGGTCATATTTATTATTTAGTTTCGTCCTTTCCTTGAACAACCTTGTGGAGTCATATTCAGTTGAACTGCTGTAGTTGCAGCTTTGAGTTTTAAAATTTGAAACTCATAAAGACCAAACTTTGCACTTGATATTATAATTGGAGAGTTTAACCAGTGTGAGTCGCATCAAAACTCGAATCCTAAAATTCAAATTTAAATGACTAGCTACTAAAATCACGACCTACCTAGCAGTTGTTCAGCAGTCCATCCATAATTCTGAGAACTCATTTTGTTCATCACCTAGAAAGAGATTTTTTATGGAACACGCAGCACTTTTTAAAGAGAAGAAAACAAGTTTCACTTCATATGCTGAAAGTATCGGTTCACCGTGACGTGACTAAATGTTCAGTGGGTGGTACCTGCCAAATGATGATTTAGCAATGTGCAGAACTACTTTTATAAATGACAGCTCAAACAATACTTGTTTAGTTTACTGACGGATCTGTCTAGGAACTAAAAGCAATTTAAAAGTGCGTTTGAAAAGTAAATGTCACGACAATTTTCGTTCAGCTGTAACAGACCTAAATCGAAATATTATCGTGCCACAAAAAGCGAGGTGCTTATGTCATCGAGAAGTAAATGAGTTGATGCGGTTAAACTTATCTTATCAATGCTCTTGGCTCGCACTGTCTGTAAGATACTGGATCAACGGAGGCTGGAATCAGTTAAAGTGGAATTAGCCTGCCAAATTTGAAAAAAGTCAGAAAAGGCAATCACCTATGCTGAAACATGCACAACATTTAAAGTTTTAAAATACATTAAAACATTGTTGCAATTGATAATAAGTGGAACAATTTCACTTTGTCGAGCGAAGAATGTATGGAAGTGGTTAGCGTTTTTTTAAATAAACCATGGTAAACTATTGACTAAATATTTGAGGTGAAAATCAACAAACTCAAGATATGTTGCGCAAAATGAGAGGGAAGAATCCTACTGGAGATGAAAATTAAAAAAGAAGATAGGGGATTCGGGAGAAGGAAAGGAAAGGAGCGCTTGCACTTCTTTATTCTGACTGTTTTAAAAATGTTGACTGGTCAAGAGGTGTCACGTGAGAACTCTTATCTGAAGCAGAAAGTTTACGCTAAGCACAAGTTCTTGTCATTTTGCCACACTCAGTAAGTGTATTGATGGTTTGCAACCAGAAATCTCGAAATGTCGATTCCTTTGCCAAAAAAAAGAGCTCATGGGCTTGTAGAGTAATTAAAACAACGATTCTGGGATCATTTTTGGAAAAAAAGAACATTTCTTGAACACGGCCGCCATAACTTCAAAGCATAAATTCAAACATAAGATTGAAAAATATCATTATATTTCACCATGTACGTAACACTTCTTAGCATATGATAACCAAACTCATAAACTTGTCGTAGATATATCGATTTTTATTACTATTAAAAAAACGTGACTCAGGGTTGTGTAACATACTTAGCCGACTTACAAAAACATCGGGAATTTTAATATTTTCATGCACTAAAATTGACATTTAACCCCAACCACAGTTTCCTAAAACATGTAAAATAATACAAATGATAGGATTCAAAACGGAATTTTGAATCTAATTCTTGAGACCTATGGCGTAACATGAAAACAAAGATAAATATGTAGAAGAAAAAGTGCAAGCAACCGTCAGGCGTCATCAGTAACGAAAATTCTGCTGATGTCGGATCAATAAATGATCTAATTGCTCATTAAAAATTAAAACGTTAAACATTAAAAAAGCAAAACCAATACGATGTTAAACTTTTATATACACAAAAACCTTCTTCAGGTGTACAAATGGATGATCGTTATATACACAAGTTTTTTTGTTTTTTTTAAAAAAACGTGGTTTATAAAGGAAATTGACAGGGCCGGAAGTATCTGGTTATGGTTGGCGGAATGTTGCAAAATTCAACACGAAATGTTCATTCAACTTCAACCTTGAATTTTCATTTTCAACAATTCTACGTATTCAACTTCAATGCCTATTTACTTTCACATTCAACACTTGTGCTTAGCATTCAACTTCAAGGATGTTTATTTACATTCAAGGTATTTATTCATTCAACTT
>JAOBBB020369083.1:0-2500 GCA_025331005.2 Zoanthus gigantus
TACGTGGGGACCTACTTGAGTGGTCTGGATTCTGTTTGACAGATAGGAGGAGAACCAATCGTTAACTATACCACGGACGCCATAATGGGATAATTTATGAAGGAGAATAGAGTGATTGAAAACATGGAAACGATAACGAGGAAAAAGAACCGGGGTTGTTCTCAACCGTAGCCTTTCGCAGGAACTAAATCTTACACCCAGGCCGGGTTCTTATATCTACTTTAATACATTTATTCTTTTTAAAACATGCAGCTAATTAGCCCAAAACAGGTTATTTAACACCACTGAGGTGACGATAAAACGAGTATAATACTGCAGTAGCCTCTAGAAACAAATATGCTAAAAATCTTACAAATAAACCTCTTTATCTCCATAAGCATATTGCCACACTTGTTTTTGCAACTTATAACTAAAACATAATCCGAGAACAATAAACGCAGAACTCCCCAACCATTAAATTAGTCTTATTTGTAAATAAGTTGCGTGGGTTAAGTGCGAGATACTCAATTTGCTTATAGAAGGCGGACTGTAATGAACATACGCCACATTTCGAACAAACCTGTGTATTGTCGGGGAAGGACACTCTGGTGTGTCTTTAGGAGAAGTAATTTTATGATCACAAGTGCTGGAAAAAATTAGAGGCACCGAGCTGGAATCGAACTCAGGACTCACCGATTTCATAACTGGTGTTCTAAATACCACTTAGCTATCAAGCCAACTGCAATGGGATATGAGACGATTTTAAAATACTGATTAGGGACTGCTCATTATATTTTGTACTGGGGGAGGGGTTCCTGAGGAGAAACTCTAACTAAACTTCTTGAAGCTAAATCCTTTTACGAGCCTAAGTGGCCCACTGGAGGGGGTGCTTATCTCCGGTTTCTGTAGTGTTAAGCGGCTCGTTTGTATGATCAGTTAGCGTGACCAGTTGGTGTGATGGTGTTTTTGACCAGGCTGAATAAAACCATTCATTTCTGGAAATTTATGGAAGTTTTGGTTAAATAGTAAACACCTTAAATGCAAAAGATATTTGATCTGTAGTTTTATATTCAAACGCCAGTATTTTCATGGATTTTGAGATAGTCTTACCTCGGTGTACCATTTATGTCCACTAAAATGTCTAGTCAAAACCTAAAACTGAGCAATCAGAAAACATAAAATGTAGTAGCTTCGAAAAGTATTTAGAAAAATGTTTTAAACCAGCAAATTCTCTATTCACATCATCTATGAACAGTGAACCATTATATAGAACCTTATACCAAAAAGGCTTGTACACCACTTTATCAACGTTCAACCAAAAGCTACGAACCGACTATATCACTGATGAGGTATGGTTACGCCCCAAAATACTAGTGTCCAGACTCTTTGGCTGGGTTGTTCAAACGCTGGTTAACTTTAACCCCGTAGTAAGCCAAAAATCAAACAGCATTTTCTTCGCCAAGAAAAGAGTTAAGGTTCTCAAAAAAATATTTTCAGATTTTCCGAGGAAAAACTTGTTTATCCCACAATTACAGCTTAGATTGGTGTTTATAAGATTGAAAACAAGAACTTTCATTAAAAGTTCAATCCAAGGTTGGCGTGAATCGCCTTTTGAACAACTCGGCCAAGTTCTTTTGTCCTATTTTCTATTGAGCATTTTTGTTCTAAAGCGGGGCTAACACATTAATAATTCTCTTGTGTAGATTATTTTACGCCATCTTGAAACTTCTCCACTGTTACGCTCCAACATCATAGACTGAAAAGTCGAACCAACAGCTGCCAGACTACGATATTTCCACCAATTCCACCTCGAAGATTGGCTTTGGAAGACTTTTGTTAGAAAAATAAATAAAATTTATCAAGCCGATCGACCATTTGCGAAATTAAACAAGGAATTCTAATTCAGATAATAAATTTTCCTTGAACTGCATAGCATTTAATGATGTTCAAATGTTACAAATGTAAAAAAAACACAAGAAAAAAACATACTTGTTTCTTTGTCAAAACTTTGTTGTCTTTGTTTTTGTCCTTGTTCTTTTTCCTGTGATAGCAATGAAAATTAATTAATGGCATGAATAACCACAGACACAAATTGATACTACCGAATTCAGTTTAGTAAATTAGGTAGTATTTCTATCAATGACTGGTGAAACAGTATATGTATATGTACGTCATTTAATGGTGTTGTTTAATTCGTCAGCGAAGTATTTATGGTTATTAAATACCGTTTATAAATATATTGCTTACTGATTTACTATTCGCCTTCCATTAGGACAAATATCCCCTGCTTGAGAAGTCATGTTATAAATTCAGTTATAAGGTTATAAGTTCAGTTATGATTCGAGAGTTTGTAAGGAAAGCTTTCTCAATTTGTTGTCATGAGGGCTTGAAGTCATTCTAGTTTTGAACTAACCACCAACCCCATTCCCAGGGTTGCTCCGGAAAGAATGGGAGGATGGATAGGGGAGAATGGAGAGAGAACCGTAACAAAGGCGAGTCCGAATGATTGCGGATTGAGTGA
>JAOBBB020369083.1:10000-28792 GCA_025331005.2 Zoanthus gigantus
AGGGCAACCAGCGATGGCTTCCTAACAGTCCATAGTACTTATCCTACATTCGAGAAGTAGAGGATGGATGCACACAAAGTGCTCCAAGAGGTTGTAGCTGTTGCACCTGATTAAGAAATACGTAGGTACAATATATCCTTACTCATTTTTGTTGTGTTGCGTTTTGAAATTACAATTATAAAGTTTCAAGTTTTTCACTGTACTTGGCCTGACATTTCTTTTATTAGTTATCTTGTCAGATTAAAATCACATATTACAGATATCCTAATAATGATTCATAACTAAATTAATCTTTTGTTTCGTGGAGAGAAATGTTGAAAAAAAATCGTGACTTTTATGTAAAATTTTCTTACCATTTAAAGTTTTTCAAAGTTTACTTTTCAAATTTTCAATACCTTTTACTTTTGCAGATGGCCAAGCTATTGCCAAGAAATTTTGCAGACAACTTTGTAAGGTGATCAGTGCATTAAGAAGCTTGTGAGGGAGTACAAGCAGGTCCGCGTAGTTCTGTATAACTACTCCTACCCTCATGAAATTTCTATGGATCAGGCACTAGACATTGCCTCTCCTTTGTGGAATATTCTAGTTAATGGTGCAGCTCAAGGTACAGACTCCTCAGTTGATACTGGTGCGGGTGTTCCTTTCTGCATCAAACGGCAGCTCGTTGACCTAAGACATGTTATCGATCGTTGTGATGAAGATGTATCCTTTGCGGATTTTAATACCTAACTATTTACTAGTAATTAAAGGGACCTGGGGCTAGATACCTGCTAAAGTACGAACTTACCTACCTAAATGTTTATTTAGGAACCTGGAGCCAGATAGCCGCTAAAGTACAAAATTCGTCGTTGTGGGTGGAATTCCATAACAAAACATTTTTTAGACCTCCAACAGCTAAAAAGATGCTAATGTCTGAGTTTGGATGACCTGGAAGAATTTTATTACCTACGTACTTGTTTAGGGGACCTGGGGCGAGATACCGGCTGAGGTAAAAACTTGTTCGTCTGGGCGGAATTATATAAACCAAGCAATTTTTTGGACGTCCTACAGCTAACAAATGCTAATGTCTGACTCTGGATGTCCTAGGTGAATTTTTTTACCTAAGTGCTTTTTTAGGGGACCTGGAGCAAAATACCTGCGAAAATACGAATTCGGCAGCCGATCCGCACGTTGTGAAGTACAAATTACTGTAAGTTGTGACCTCGTGTGATGCAGTTAATTACTGCTATTTATGACAGCCTTCTTGACCGTGTATTGACTCAATATCATGGGATTGAAGCAAGCAGTAGAACGAGTGCAATTCAAGGACAGCCAGTATATTGTGTATAATTAGACAAAATATACAGAACAGACAGAATAGACACTGCTCCATTCTTGCATATTTTGTCTAATTACACACAATATACAGGATGTATATGTCTAAAATGTATATTGTCTATTCTGGAAAATTGAAAGAACGAGCAGTGTCTATTCTGTATATTTTGTCTAATTATACACAATATATACCGTGGCCATGGGGGTTGACTTATTCACATGGAAAGTTGCTGCCTCAGATCGGTCCATTTGGCGGCAAACTGTGCAGGAAGGACTGTTCAGCTTCGAAAGGTCACTTATGCAGGAGGCTGAGGTAAAACGACTGAGTAGAAAAGCTCGCGCCCTGGCAGAACGACCAGCAACAGACTTCACGTGTGCCAAGTGTGGAAGGAACTGCCACTCCCGCATCGGATTTTCCAGTCACACCCGTCGCTGCAAAAGATAAGAAGGAATATTCTCCCAGAGTGCAACTCCATAGTCTCTCGAGGCTGACGGATGCCTACTTCTAGTCTAATGAGGAGGGTTGGATCTAGGCATTTTTTCCACCAGTGTGCACCAATTAAGTTCAAGGGAGTGTATACCCTGTAATAAAATAGTGTTTACAGTTTATTTTTTACCTTTAACCTCATTAAATGAGATTCTAGCTAGGATGGGGGTGTGTTTCTTAGTAGTAATTAATGTGAATTGAATAAACATGCTTATCTGATTTGAGGTCTCCTTAATTTCGGTGTTTCAGTAAAAACAGTATGAATAATTTATAATGTAGTAAAAGCGCAATGCTTGTGGGATGTGGCTATAAAGATAAATATCAAGTGTATATAGCACAAATGTGCTAATAGCTAACTTGAAGCCACTATCTAGGGCGCTATGGCCACGATGGTAGCGGGCTTTACCCCTAAATCTACTATATAAAATATGGTGAGGTAGCAGCCATGGACAGTTGTTTCAGTCGTGTAATAGAACGCCAGGGCTTACCCCTGAGCAGGCTAGCTGCCTTCGTTATATCTTATTAGCAGCTGTTTTGAGATTTTTAGGTCTTATCAGCATGGCATAACTAGCAAACAGGCTCAGGTTCCCAAAAAGAACACAAGATGTAGTAAAAGTGCAATACTTGCGGGATGTTGCTATAAAGATAAACCTCAGCAAGTGTAAACAGAACAAATATGCTAGTAGCTAACTTGAAGCAAGGATATAGAGCACTATATTGGTAGCAGGCATTACATAACAAATTCAGTTCATTTTAACAGCAGTGACGTCTCTAAGTGTGAGTCTTGTGTTAACACTGTTAATGTCACCTTACATTCTGCGGGTGAGTTGAAGTTACTTATTGACAGCAGATGTTGATCAACCCGTTTTAGCGGGTTGAGGCCCTAGTATATACTATAGAAATTTAGTGTTTCCAACTTGCCGTATCAGGTTGAGTTTCAACCCGTTGTAGTGGGTTGGCCTATTGCAGGTTGATCAACCCGTTGTATAGGGTTGAGGCTTTAATATATGCTATAGAAATTCAATGTTTTCAAACCGCTATACCGGGTTAGTATTTTTGCCATTTTCTAACTCGTACTTCCGTCGGTTATTTTAAGCCCTGGCTACAGCTGTAATTAAGGCATTGCATTGCTGTTGCAGAACATTTGCCGGAGTAACTGATGCAGCAAGCTTTGATCTCTTTTACATGTGGATTCCTCTGTATCTCCATAGCTATGGCTTAGTTTCAAGCTTCCTACTGTGTACTTTTACATTGTATAGTAGGAATCCATATTCCGAAAATGTTTCACGATCAAACTGTGTCGATTGAGTATCTGCTTTTGGTGCCCCAGCTTAAATTAGAAAAGTATTATTTTCAGTAAGTAAATAACTTTATAATATATCCATCTCGGCTCTGTGTCTATACACTGAACACTCTCTCGGAGAAGATTAACAACTTTATATATATAAATCATAAAAACCAACTCTGGTGACGATGACTTCTCAGGAAATCAATAAAATCCCAACTGAGAGAACTAATAATCTCCATTATCCTGGGTTAAGTTAATCGGGCTTTTGAGCGTAAAAGGTTAACGTAGGTAACTCGATGAGACACATAAAATATATATACACTTAAATTGTAAAACGTTAAGTTTGCAATGTTGGACTAACAAATAAATCTTTTAGAATAATACTCTAAAGATTAAAGAAAATTTTAGTGATTCAATAATATCTATTTCTTTATTTAATACTAAATGTTCATCAGAGTAATATTTCCGTTGTTCACGTAAGTCAAAGTTTAGTTCAACAATCTCTATTTTCAGTTGGCAGTGTGGTTTTTTTCAGATTACATTAATACTTATTTTTAATCCCATCGAGTACAGAGAATTGGCGTTTCGACTCTTAGTCGTTGATCTAAGCAACGCGATTAATCAAAACATTTACATGTTTGACACTAGCAAATAGAAAAAGATAAAAACTTTCTTCATGACTAACGATTGAAAACCTCCATGCAATACTTTAGATAGTCGATATTCAATGGTTCAATGATATCTATTTCCAGTTGTCGGCGAGAAGTATCATCTAACTGGTTGATTCCTTGAAAACGGTTATGCCTTCCTGAATAGTCGATTTCTATAGATGGTTTTCTGTTGAGTGGCCTTCGAGTGTTTATGTTTCGTGGTTTATTGTCAGGGTCTTTGTTACAACAAACACTCAAGTTTGCGATCGAAGAATTATCTTTCGGTTCGGAACTCTTTTCAATCATACTGTTTTTGCTTGAATTGCTTTTAATTCTTTTCTTTTGTAAATTCTTCCATCTGCTAATGAGTGTTTTGCTGGACATGCTGTTATTGTTCAGACGCTTTGAAAAAGTCTGACTGACGATGAAATACACTGCGATGTAATTCGTTGCTTATTTATATGCATGACTAGAGGAATTTAGTAATTAGTGAACAGCATAAGCAATTTTATGTAAGACTTCAGTTAATTTAGCATAGTTTCGTTTTCGTACAACAAAATTTAAATACATGCAGTATTTACAATTTAAAACATTTAAGAAATTCTCTTCAACAGCTGACATAAAAAGGTAACTAAAGATGGAAATAGTAAAAGTAACCACTTTAGTTAACGTCAGTTTGAAGTTAAAATCCTTTGAAGGACATCAGAAGATTGGTCCATGCCTTTACATAGTATAATTAACTTAAGTAATTTAATTAAATAACTTAGATATCAATATGTTAAGTAATTAGATTTTGAATCTTAAATGACTAATTTTACTACTTGTAATTAGCGGCATTGCTTGGAAGAAAGTTATATATGGAAACTAAAGACTACAAAATGAAATTAAATCTTAATGTATTTTATCAAACGAGTAGAAGAGAAATGAGTAAGTTTCTTGGAACTCAAGAGCAAACAGTGTCAAGGCACGCCTGTGGATATATGTGGCCGTGTTAGCCTGGAACGAGTTAGAGTAGAAGAGTAAGAGCGGCCATGTTTCGGGCGTTTATTTCATGGTATCAACAGTGGGATCAGAGAAACAGTAGATGAAGATTATTTCCATTGACTTTTTTGGTAAGTTCCGATGATTTTCACTTTTATTTTCGTACTCGATTTTCAACCTACCTGCTGAGTTTACTGAGAGCACAATTCGCTGCAATAAAAAAATTATACGAAATATTGCAGATTATTCAAGCCCCAAACACCAGTCACGATGAGGACGACCCTAGTGACTCAAACACCACGTTATCGTGGGTTCTATTACTTCTGAAAACAAGTCAGTGCACAGTCTCAGTAGCTACCCTGATAAGATATTCGCAACCATCGGGTTAAACGACAAGCGTAACCTCAAAATGAAAGATGACACAAGTCCAGACACAAATATCCTTACTACGGATGAGTTGCAGAAGTTGTAACTCTGCCTCGACATCAAACCATCCAGTAGTATATTAAAAGGTTATGGTGGAAATCGCATTGACAACCTGAGTACTACCAACCTCAAACTCACCACAAATGCAAGTCTGTCAACACTAATTTCAAAATTGTGGAAGCCCCAGGACAACCATCAATGATCGATTAACAGCAGACACAGGAACTGGGTATAATAACTGTTCACATTTAGCAGCTCACAGCAACACAAGGGCAGAGCAAAACACGTCGTGCTGCTGAATAAAGAATACTGACAAGATCTGTTGTATTGGAGAACTACAAAGAATGTTACAACAAAATTGGCCGGTTCCCAGGTGATAAGTATCACATTCAATTCGCAGACAACGCTATACCAGTGGTCTACCCCCCATACACTGTATCACTTCACAACTTTCCACTCTACAAGGCTGAGCTAGAAAAAAAGATCGCCAAGACATTATTTCCTAGGTCGATGAACCCACTGACTGTGTTTAATTCAATTGTCTGCAACATTTCTGAGACACCCGAAGGAAAGCAAAAAGTCAGGTTGTGCCTGGACCCAAACGACCTAAATAAAAACATTCGAAGTGAACCATTATAGTAGAACCATTGACGAGATACTCCCTTTGCGCTATGGTAAGAAATACTTCTCAGTTGTTTACACTAAGAAAGGTTACTGGCATGTAGAACTGGGTTTGGAATCTAGTATGCTCTGTACATTTAACACACCCTTAGGCCAGTACAGATTTAAGCGTTTACCACTTGGAGCCATAGTATCCCGAGATGTCTTCCAGTGGAAGCAAGATGACATTTACCGAAACATCCCAAATGTCACGGGGATAGCTGACGATATCATTGTGTACGGTTCAACACAACAAGAGCATGACGAGGCCTTTTTCAAAGTACTAAATGCCAGTCGAGCCAATAATGTGAGTCTAAATTCTGAGAAGTTACAGTTCAAGCAACATAGTTTAAGTTTCTATGATTACACACTGACTGACAAAGGCAGGTGACAAGCTAGAGGCATTCCAAAATATCTCTGCACCATCAAATGCAAAAGAGCTGCTGTCAATACTGGGCATGGTGACCTACTTAAACCGCTTTTCAATAAAACTTGCAGAATTGACAGCACCCTCCGTGAGTTAACGAAGAAAAATGTTCACTTCAGGTGGGAGCGACACCCTCAAACTGCACTCGATGGTATCAAGTCAGAACTTTGCTCCGCAAGAATTATTTCTTATTATGATCCTAACCCAGCAACAACCACCATCCTACAGTGTGACGCAAGCCAGAAAGGCCTGGGGGAATGGATAAGACAACTGGACTCCAACGGCAGTGAACCGCATATTGTTGCTATGGTACGAGATCTCTCAGTGAAACCGAGTCAAGGTAGTCTAACATTGAACGAGAATGTCTGGCTGTTGCATTTGGCCTGGAGAAGTTTGAATAATACCTACCAGGAAGACATACCATAGTTGAGACTGACCATTCACCACTTGAGCAAATTTTCAAAAAGAGCATTGCTGAGGCACCAGAAGACTGCAGAGATTGCTGCTGGGAAGCCTAAAGTTCGATGTTGTGGTAAGGTCCAACCGGGGGAAGTCAATTCCAGTAGCAGATGCCTTATCACGTGTGTGCATTGTAAAGAAAGTTGATAAGATTGAAGGCCAACCAGATGAAACCGGTGCACCTAGCTAAAACATTCCCTTTATGTTACATAAGTCATGCCCCATCAGTATCGACTTAGTAAAGTCTATCACAGCTCAAGACCAGACAATGAGTCGACTGAAGGATGTTATCTATAGAGGATGGCCAACCCACAGACAGCAGTGCCCACAGGAGTTGCAGGACTACTGGAACTTTAGATGCAGTTTAGTGCTAGAAGATGGACTGATTCTCAAAGGAGATCGAATTGTAATATCAAAATCCCTTCGAGATAAAGTGCTGGCCACAATCCATGCTGGCCATCAAGGTGAAACCAAATGCTTTCTCCTATCCAGACAATCTGTGTTTTGGCTAGGGTAACTAATGACAAAAAATCCATTGTAAAAGGGTGCCAAGCATGCAACAAATACCAGTCAGCTCAGCTTAAATTGCCCACAATGCAACCTGACTTGCTAACTAGGCTTTCAGAGAAACTTGGGTCGGATATTTTTGAGTTTTATGGATCAAGGTACCTTATTATCGTTGATTACTGTTCAAGATTTCCTGTGGTAAGACTGTTGCGGGACATGACAGCCACAACAATTTCCAATCATTTTACTAGCGTGATCGCCGAATGTGGCCTTCCATCAATAATTGTTACTGATTCAGGTAGTCAGTACTTTAGTGAAGAGTTCAAGAACAAATGCGAACAATCCAACATCACTCTTATCTTTGGTTCTCCATACCACCACCAAGCAAATAGTTTGGCTGAGAAGAGTGTAGGTATTTGTAAATCCCTTTGGAAGAAGGCAATTGAAAGCAAACAGTGTCCATATACAGCATGGATTGATATATGGATGTACAGAATTAACCCCCTTGACAGCCAGCTACCTTCTCCTTATGAGCTTCTGTATAGTCGCAAACCAAGGTCACTCCTGTCCAACAGTGATTTCGCTCTCCAGCCAAAACACCCCCATAGCGACACACATAGGAAGTTCAACCTGCTAAGGCAAATCAATAAAGCTGAGTCATACAACAGGAGAGCCAGTAATGACAAGAGAAATCTAGCTGATTCGGAGCCTGTTTATGTATGGGACACACGTAAACACATCTGGGAGTCAGGTGAAGTGTTCAGTGAGCCCAACCCCTCACAAGAACCCAGAACCTACATCATTGAGAAGAACGGCACGCTCAATCAGAGAATGCTTGAACACCTCCGGCCAAGACATACTGATGGAACCCAGCCAGGAAAGGAACTTGTCCCAGTACCAGTGTCAGCTTTTGTTGAAAATGCCCCGCTAGATGGAGTTAATGATCAGGTATCGACTGCTTCATAATCACTGGAAACTCCAAGCACAGATGGTGCACTGACACCACCGGGGACAACCGAAGATCATGCCCCAATCACCCCATCCACACCAACAAGCAGTCCAGGAAAGTCAGGTAAAGAAGGCCCAAGGGGAAAGACAACATACAACCCAATGAGTCAAACCATCAGAGCAGGCAGGACAACCCAAGTCCCAGCTAAGTACAAAGAATAATGGAACTCTTTCTTCATTGAACTGTTTTGTTTTATTGAACTGTTTTGTTCAATTCCCTTAAGGTTATAATCTAGCTATAAAAGCAACTCATGATAAATAAGCAGCAAGTACTTTAATTTTATGATTTAAAACATTGGACCTTAAGTGAACCATTGATCTAAAAAGCTACTCCGAAAACAGTGTATCAAATATTATCGATAATGTTTACATTATATGTGGTTATACAAAGAAAGGGATGTCATGGCACGCCTGTGCATATATGTGGCCGTGTTGGCCTGGAACGGGTTAGAGTTGGGGGTTGCTCAATGTACTTGTAATTGTATCAAGTGATTTAAAATAAAGTATAAGGAGTCTATTTTAAAACCACTTATACCTAATATGTAATAATTATTCAGTTCTACTGGAACGTGCCCTCTTTACTTTGGCCAGAGAGGATCTACATTACCTGTATCTAAATATAGGTCCATATCTCTATTATCAGTATTTAACAAGGCTCTAGAAAAACTCGTACATAAAAAATTCATAAAATATTTAGCGGATATAAACAATTTGGTTTTAGATCAAAACATTCCACTCTTCATTTTCTTCTACTGTTAACTGACAAAGTTCAGAGAGAAATTCATCAGGCGGGCTCATACACGATTTTTTTTAAGAACCATTAAATTTTGCTTAAGCTCATTGCTCTCAATTTTTTTGGCTGTTTCAGCCGCAATTTGTTCTTATTTCTGTGAATAAATACCACACACAATAAATGACGTCACAACGTTGAAGCACATTAGACGACATTTACTGTGATCATGGCTCGTGTTGAGCGGAAAGCTCAGTTTATTTATTAATTTAAGTATTACACGGTGTTCAAATGTTTAATCTTTTTATGATACTATGCTAGATTTCCCGTTTAGATGAATATTCATAAAAAATTGTCGCTGATCGATATTAGCCAACAATCCACCACGGCCCTATGAAGTCGAGGCGTGTATCGTAAGTACTTAATCCCGATAACAATCAATCCTGAGCCCGCACGCGAGCAATGGCAACATTAGTATGAGCTCTCAAAATGCACAGTTCATGTGTCAGTATCATTGTGATAATTTTATGCTTCCAAATCCTTCAATGGTTATTTTAGTAAAAGAGCCTCACAACTATCATTCTAGGTCTGCCTCTACATTTTCGTATCATATTGAACCAGTCAAAACAAACTATGGAAAATTTAATATTCGCTTTTCAAGCAGCCAAATAATGGAATAGCTTGCCTGGGTGAGAGCATTAAATTACTATCATTCAGTTCTTTTTTAAAAAAGTAAGAGAACATATTTAATATCGATAATATAATTAACTACATCTACTCTGATTTTGTTTTCTATTATATTCTTGTTAGTTTCTAGTTTCTTCAATTTAAAGACAAAAAAAATCTTTTCTGTATTTATTATTTATAAGTTCCTTGAACATGATACCTTTATTACCATCCGTATTTTATTCTTAATTGACACAACTAGTTACTCAGCTAGTTTAGCTTTATTCTAAAACGATAGTTTAAAAAAAAATAAAATTCCCACACACTTATAATGCTAACTGCTTACGTCGGAGCGGGTGTAACTCTTGTTGACGATAGCTATAGTTATTTTACTACTAAAATATGATAAAAAGTCAACACGACGTTTGTATAGTGTTTTTAGTTAAACTATATTTCAGCTGGCCAAACCAGCCTTCTTCAGCCTTTCTTCTCTATTCTGAGTGACTTTTACCTAGCTTGTCAACGTGTAATCAAGCTATTTTAAAACAGTTTTAAGAAAAGGTAATGAAATTCCGTCTGTATCAGGGTTGGATCCAAATTAGTTTCACTGGTTTCAGGACACCAATCAAAAATTTTCAGATAAAAAAAATCATAATGGTAAATGAACTGAGTGGAGTGCGATTTGGTCGGGAATCATACACGTGATTTTAAAATGGAACGAGGGCTCAGCGCGAGCTCGATTTGAAGCCTCAAGTATGATGTTAGTTGGCTACGCGGTCAACTGCATGGCTACCCTGTTAACTTGTTACGCAGTCACCTGGCTACGCAGTCACATGGCTACGCAAAGAGATATGACATATGTTGACTTGTTACAATGAACATTTCAGTCTAACAATTTCGAGTGTTAATGAACGTAAAAATTTCAAACCAAACATTTTTTTATAACGTAATTCATTTGGAAGACTGATCTTAGAGTGCAGAGGAATTGCGTTACAGTCAAACCGAATGTTCTTTTGATAACAACCTTGCAGACTTCCGCTGCAACATTATTGGTATTTTGATTGGCAGTTGAGCGGAGGGGTCTTATTATATATTCCTCGCAAACCACGTAGCCAGCTGGGCAGAATGTATTTCAGTGGGGAGGGGGTGGGGGTATTGTTCAGTTAAGCAGTAGAGAAGTTTGATCAGCAGCTCGATAACTTACTGCAGAAGCAAATTACAAAGAATATACAAATCATGAAGTTGTTATTGCAAACGAGAAAACCAAGCAAAGACGTGAGGCCGCGGCATCATAAAACCGTGCAAAGTTGAGGCAGGCGGAAAAATCTCGAGTAATGTGGAGAGATGTAAGTAATGCAAGATTTTGTAACGTAATGCCAACGAGGCCTTTTGTATTCAAATGGACAAATCATAGTGCGTTAACCTTGTGACGTCAAGGCAGCATGGTTCTCTGGGTCAGTCGCTCAACTGCATTCACGTCTCATTGAACCGTGGTAGGGAAGTAAGAGCATTAGAGGTGAGAAAAACGAGCTTTTTAAGTTTTATTTGTTCTGAAAGCCATCATAAGTGGATATACTTTAGTTAAGTGCCATTGTTTGAAATTGATCGAGCTAGCAAACTCAACTGTCGGCCAGCGAGCCACCAGAGTATAAAGGTTACCACACATCAGAATGGAAAACATTCCCTGACTTTTCCCTGATTTAGAGCAAATATTCACCTACCTTAAACATGGCAATTTGTACAGAGAACATAACATGCTTCACATATTTTGTAGTTTTTTTTGTTTAGGCGCTCAATAAATGTAATGAAAAACCTTAAAATATTCAAAATGATATAAATTTCCCTGACTTTTCAACGAGTTTGAGCAGAATTCCAAATTTCCCGGACCAAATACCAATTAAATTCACTAACTTTACCCTGACCTTGAAAAAATGTCGTTTTTCACTGACTTTTCCCTGACCGTAGCAACCCTAACTCGATATTACCAGTGTGCCAAACTCGGCCAACGTGCCAAAACCGTCAAATCGTTGACAACGCCAGTGAGCAATAGAACAATCAACCAAGTGATAAAAACAACAAAACACGTAATTCACTTGAAAATAAACTCAAACGGCCAACGTGCCAAGTGTTAACAGAAGGTAACAGAAGCTAGCAAGCTTAAGCTACATAGCAAACTATCAGCCAGTGAGCCACAAGAGTATAAAACAACTAAAACTAAATAAAAGAGCCCCGAAATTGGTCAGCGTACCAAAATAATCAAATTGTTCACAAAAGCAGCAAGCATACAGTTGTTAAATACTAGATTGGTTTTCACAAATATACTTTTTGTTGGTTGTTATCTACAGCGTGCATTACAGTGCTCACGGAATCGAAGTCGCTCAAAAACAAATTTTGTTTTAAATAAAAGCTATAAAATATACAAACTGTTGTTTCATTTTCTATGATTTTAATTCAAAAAGAATGAATAGACTCATCCCGAAAAAAAAGCAGGATGCTCAAAAAAAAGGTTTTTGCATAGCTCGTTGGCAGTTAGTGAGAAGTTGGCATCAAGTTTAACTGGATTAAAAAGTCATAATGTTTAGTTTGCTTTAAAAAAAAGATAAAAATTCGGGTCCAATTTTGTTTCCGTATAACAAATCGGACCTGAATGATTTGGGGTGTCGTATCAATCAAAGTTTGTTGAACAAGACGGTAAAAATGAAGCTTGACAAGAAAAATCGGGCTAGCTTTCCCAGGGAGAGTGATTGATCCAAAATTCTTCTGCTTAGCCGTCCACTCAATGTGGAGACAGTGTCCACTCTTCGTCCATCGTCCTCTATATACCCTCGTGTATCATTCCCTTACAAAGTTGTATAGCTGCCCTTTGAGCACGTATCCAAGACTGGAGTGGCTGAAGGGCTACGAGAAATTCCTTTATTACAACAACATCACTTTCTTGAAGTCCGTAAGTGTCAGTACTCTTATCAACTTGCAGATTTACTTTACATATTAGGGGAAAAAGAGGTCTGGCGATAATATCTTCAGTTCTATCGTCAATGTGACTATATCTTAAGAAAAGGACTTCAACGTCTTGTGGTCTTTCAAAGAGAGGTAATGATTGTACATATTCAACATAGCCCCGTTTTCCCTTCTTTCTCATTCGTTGCACTCTACCCAATACAAACTGATCTAGCTGAGTTGCTTCATGAAAAGCACAGTCATCAAATAGACACACAGAGTGCGAACTCTCTGTTGATGAGTTTGCTTCTCTTGCAACTGCGCATCATTGCATCTCTAGTTCTACGCAAACGATCTGTCGACAAATTAGGATTATTTCTCAGCTCTGCAATGACAGTGGATTTGTAGCGTTTGATCTGTTGGATTTGAATATGCCTTGATAAACTGAGCTCATTGTATCTCTGAGATATAATGAGTTGCCGGTTATCAAGGCTGTATTATTGTTATAGCTTCTCGCGTAATCTGTCTAATTCCCCAATCCTGTGAATCTTTGTCTTTCCCAAAAGGTATGTACTGGTCAATAATCAATTATTTATACCTATTTCTGTAACTTTATTTTATTTTTATTTTGTTATTGTAAGTTAATATTTAATTCTACGTCAAGCCACTGCTCGCCTCGAACAGCTGTAGCTAACTGCGAGCAGTGGTACGTCCTTTATTGTATATTTTAACTTTTCTTAGTAAACTTGAACTTGAACATTAACATGAACTTTTGGGCGGATCTTCCTTGATTGAACTGGGCTTTCGGCCGTTTTGCCACCACCTGGGCAACCTAAACCGGAAAATTAAACATAACTTAGCTTCAGATAGCTACGCCAAAGTATAATGTAAACAATTTAAGCTAATGTGTTTTTATTAACAATTTGGTAAATGATAAAAGCGAAATTTTCTTCCGAGTCCAGTAACTCATGGCATTGGGGAGGGCGCTTAGCTTCCGTTTCTATTGTTTTAAGAAGATGAGTCTTTGACGCCTCCTGGACAGAACACTAATCAATCGCACTACTCGGGAAATTGTTTGGGAAAGAAGCTCATACATAACTGGCCGTGGAGTTTGAACCAGGGACACTTGTCTTATCCACTGCGCGCCAACTACATCCTGGTCGTTATCACCATATGTTGTGCGAATCTGTTGCACTTTCTGTAGGCATGTCTTTGCTATTTCATGAGCAAAAACGTTTTAATTAGATACCAAAGATCTAGAGAAAATTAAAGATAAGATTTCAATTTAAAAATGGAGAGGGATTGCCAAGATACCAAAGTGATTAAGTTCTTGGGTCTAATAATATTTGTTGAGTACAATTACTTGATGTTCAAACATATCAATATTATGACTACTAAGCAATACATTCCTTGAAGAGCTTTGATTAATTTGTAGCTGAAACAGAACTAGTATTTATGTTATCTAACTTTAAAAGTAAAAGCACTTAAATTTTTCGATAGTTCTCGTAAATTTTCTCAGTCTTACCCTATTAAAAACTGCAACATTTAAATATGGTAACGAGTTAATCCAAACGTATCAAACAAAATATAGAGAAGGAAGAGTCTAAAAGCAAATTTTCATCATGGTTCATAAGTACGACGTCACAATGTGAGCTAACTTGTGTCAACAGTGACAATTGAACCAAGGGGCTGCTGCCATTTTCACACCTAAACCTTCAAAATGTACTTCGCTAACCTAGTGTACTGCAGTCACGTTATGCATTCAGCATTCTGAAATTACACTGGACGTTTTCTAATGCAGAAAAAAATCTTTATGGCCGCCGAAAAGCTGCGCCATTTTGTTTCGCGAGAAAATGGAAACAGCGGCTGTTGTGACATCTACATGTTTCGCCGCTAGTAAGTTCACTGTTGATCTGAAAATGACGGAAAGCTATGCAAAGAATTATCTTGTGCTGGAGTTAAAAGTTTGATGCAAATAAAAGCAGATTTTGAGGGGTTAAGGAATTCGAATTTCTTAAAAACTTTGGATTTAGGGCTTTATGTTTTGTCACGTAAATTATGTTTGTTAGAAGCCTGTTGGCGTCGCAAGTGGAGATTGTTTGCCATGGCACTGGTGAGGAAACAAGGCGCTGTACACAGGGTATACTGGGTTGCTTTTAAGGCTGTTTTCCTGGCTGTAGCAAAAATAATTTTTTTTGACACAAAGGAGAAGTTTTTACAGTTTCCTGACTTCACGGGTCTAAATTTACCTAGCGAATTTTTTTTTTTATTCGATGTTAGATTGAAGTTTGGAAAATTATAAAATCTTACTTGAATGCAAGTGTTATATTTACAATAATAAAAATAAATCTGGAAAACATTGTCTAGATCGTATTATAGGATCAACATAAATTGCAATTGTTTTAATCCGCGAAGATAGACGCATTTGTTGTGCTTTTCATAGATAATTTAAAGCTTCTAACATTTGTAATCTCTCTAGAACTTGGAGTTTCAATTGTTAAGTCGAGCGATTAGTATTCAAATCTTTGACTTTGTTTACGAGAATTGGAAATTGCGGTTTTCGAAATATTGTTTTCGAAAGTTAAGCGATGTGATGTTACAAGTTTTTATATTAATCAATTTTGTCAATTCTGCGGTCGACACTCTGACGTAAAGACTTAGCAAAGGTAGCAGGTGTTTACCAAGAATATTTTGAATAATTGTTGTTCTATTTTGTTGTTTCTATTTTAAGTTAGTAACTCTTCAGACCTAAATGAAAAAAATAACTAAGAATAAATTTCCGACTTTGTATCTCAGGCTATCTTGTTACCTTTTGAGACGGTTGACCTGTAACAAACTACACCGACACCATCGTTGTTAAAGCAGAAGTTTGTTCCGTGTGGACAATTCATTATATCAATTTCACTGCCTCTACACCTCAACGAGTTTAGCACAATGTAGCCCTTGGTCTTCACATACTTGCGACCGCTGCTTACTTGCAGTGCATATTCGTATCCTAGCGTACGGCACAACACGTGACCGTCATTTAAGTCCCAGCTATAATCTTCGCAAACTGAGCCCCAAACTCCATTGTAAAACAATTCTACGCGACCTTCTGCTGAGGTAGTACCGCCCGATAACCTAACAGAAACTGAAAGAATAGAAAATTAACAATGTATAACTCATTATTGACTAACAACTACTGAATTACCAAACTACGATAGCTAACAACTGTCGGCAAAGTTGCTAGATACCTACGACAGCAAAAAGGACATCACCTTGCATTAATAATCATTTAGTATACGTAATTAACAAATATATCTTTTAATATAACAAGGGAATTGTGAAAGGATAGGGTATATGAGGAACTTTTATTTTTTTTTAGCCGGGGTAAGCCGGAGAGAAAGGCGATACACTGTGCAATGGCGTTAAAAGTTGCTGCAATGCGTTGCGGAAAGTAGACTCAGTTCCTACTTCGTGCACCGCTACACGAAACAAAAATTGCGGGACAAGGTCTGTTACACTGTGCAATTTTCTCAGCGACACAAGTTGGTACAGTGTAACATGGACTTATTAAGCCCGTGCAACATATTTAATGCGGTCTTGAATACACTATAGTGAGAGCTTGTAAACATTAAGTATATTTATCGCGTTTGAAAATGGCAACTAAAAACGAAGTGAGAGGTTTTATAAGAGGTAAGATTTTGAGGTAAGATTGTTCTCAGTTCATTACAATTGTGTAACGAGGAAAATTGAAACATCCTGGAATAAAAGACTGGTAAAGTCTCGTCAGGCTCTCAACCCTGAAAACATCTTCTTTCTGGGCTGTTTAATTGCAAATGTAGCATATAGTGATAGGTCAACGCGAGTTTGAGGAAGCATATCATCTGTTCTTGAGTTATTTTACCTGTGGAAGTACGAAAATTAAAAACTCTAATAAAAAGAAATGTTTGCTGCATCCAAAATATAGCCCGTGTGTTTACATTGTTGGCACTGTAAAAGGAAATGTGTTAGTAATTCTAAGATCCGATGATACGTTGATCTAAAAAGTTTTTTTCTTACATCTCTCTCAGAGTGGTATTGAGATGCAAACGAGCCGATTTGTTTTGGATAAGGAAACTATCCAGGCATTGATCTTGATATAGAATGGATAAAAAAGTATCCGCCCGCGCGCCAAAAAAAATTAATACGAGTTATTCTTGGAGCAACAAGGACAACGACTGAACTAGATGCTCTAGGTATAAACAGTGATTCTCTTTGTCAGGATGAATGCTGTGTTTTTGCTTACTTAGATCAGCTAGAAGAAATTGAGAAAGAAGCAACATCCGCATTGGCACAGAGGATCGACAAGCGAATAGAAAAGTAAGATAGTCTACGGAAGAAGTCCTGAACGATTCTGTTATGTACCTAAATCATGTGCGTAAAAAAAAAACTGTAAACTTCAACCGTCAAGCGGTAGAGACCTGCCACCTATCAAATCAGCAACAACAGCATATAATAGATCATGACCAATATCCACTGAAAAAATCATTACAAGCCAAAAAACATTGTATTTTAGGATTGTGCTGTTATAAAAAAACACCAAAAGCAGAGGAAAATTCTGGCATTTTAACACAGTTTTGCTGGGCTCAAAAAAAAAAATTCTAAGATCATTAATAGCCTGCGGTGCAGACGGCGGACGTGTCCCGTCTGCGTAGAGGATTCCAATAGCTTGTTCTCGAAAGAACGGTTATGGATAATCATTTTTGATTGGTCAGTTTCTCACGCGCTATATGACTGGCAAAATGTTTTTGTAGTACGTGGTAGTTGGTCATCTACGTGTACTTCCTGTTAAAAACAAAATGGTGGTGAGACAAGTTGGCAAAGAGCGTTTAATGCAATAAAAGAGCAATTTACTCAATTTGAAATCAAAACTATTCTTGATAAACAGGAAAAATCTTTAAGGAAGTTTCAGGGAGGCCAAAATGTTTTCGTAAATTTACCGACATGTTTTGGCAAATCTTTAATTTTTCAATGTTTACCTATCGCGATCGATGAGTTTGAAAAGCCATCAAGGTTCAAGCATAAATTACAACAAGTCGACGAATCATACATCAATCTTTTCATATGCAAAGAAAGAACCAACTACTTTTAGCAAAAGGTCAAGAGAACACTGAACCTTGAACGACAGCATTTGTTCACTTCATCGCGTGTCAAGCTTTCAGCCAATTACAAAGCGCATAAGAAACTGACCAATCAGATACGATTAACCTTATCCGTGCGAAAAAGAAAAAGAGCTTGGTATCCGTTGCGCAGACTGTGTATACGAGAGTTTTAGACTGGCTGCTAGGCAAGCTTGATCATTAGGTGACATGGAATGTTTTGCAAATCAGAATTACAGAAGCTTTGATGGTAAGGCATACCCTGGCATTAGCTCTGGAATGACAGGGGCTAGATTACAAAAGATCTACCAACCAGAAGACCCTAATTTATCAAGGATATTATCCAAATACGACTTTCCAGAATGCATGGTAAACTGCACGCAAGGAACGAAGAGTCAGTAAAGACATGTGATCAACAAACTGTTGTGGCAACAAAACCGAATATTTTGTTTGAAGCTTTGGTACGGTATTGGCGAGTCACCTAGTGGATATCGAGCAAAGAGAGCCAAGTTTGTACTAACCTAAAATTCCTCCAACGTGGCAAAGTAAATTAATGCTTACATCTGCGTTGAGCGCAATGCACGATAACTTGCATTATTTTAGATACCAATTTGATGAATATGACCTGCAGTTTATTATTAAGAATGACATAAGTTGTCCATTTTAAACGTATGAGTTCAGGAAAGTAGAAACATCTGAAGTAAGATTGCATTTTCACCGAGCTAAAGTACAGGAAATCAGTGAAAAATTGTGTGAAATGGAGATTGCTGCATTGAAAAGGACAGCATCAAAGCTGAATCTTCTTCAAGCATGCATTTTTGGCTATAAAAAAATCCTCAATGATTAACATTCTAGTAGTGCTGAAATGAAACCAACGATGGTTCACACTCCAGTATAGTGCTGAAAGGAAAACTTTAATGATGCACAACCCAATAGTGCTGAAATGAAAACCTCAATGATTCACATTCCAGCAACTAGTGCTGAAATAAAAGCTTGAATGATGCATGCACAACCCAATAGTGCTGAAATGAAAACCTCAATGATTCACATTCTAGTAGTGCTGAAATGAAAACCTCAATGATTCACATTCCAGTAGTGCTGAAATAAAAGCTTGAATGATGCACAACCCAAT